>PVHP010012604.1:0-43004 GCA_004024765.1 Zapus hudsonius
ACTGCTTCTTAGAAGCAGGAGTGTGATTTCTGGTCTCCTGTGACGAGGTTTCTAGTATGGCATTACATCAGGATTTTCTGGCATCCTTAGAAATGAGTGTTTTCCTTATTTTGAATTCTGGGACGCTTTCATTTTATCACACTGTGCATACTTCTGAAATCTTTCTCTTATACAAGTAAATCTACTTTAAAGGGCAAATAGCAATATTCATGAAGATTATTTGAGGAAGACATTGACATTTTTTGAAAGATAAAAATCTTTGTGTCTCTTAGTTGGAAAGCACATGACATTTACTCAACAATGAGATATATGTTAATTTGTTTTGTCCTTAGGGTTTTGAGGATGTTCGGGTATTAGTGAGGATAAAGGATGCAGGCTTGCTCTTGGAAAGCACAGCCAAGTTTGCACAAGTGAAACAAAGAGAAACAGGCTTAGGTAGCAGTTCTGCCTTGCAACTCATTGCGTCTTTTTAAAAACGTTTTGATTGATAATTTACATATATGAAAATGTTGATTTGGGTCAAAATACCCATCACTTCTATTCAATCTTCTCCCAAACTCCTTTCCACTGAATGCCTTTCTCTTTTCAACTATTTCATCTTTTGGTTTATTTTTCCCTCCTCCATCAGCCATGTGGAAATGTGGATGGTCTCAATGTTGCGAAGATTGTGTGCAGGTGTGAGAACTGCTCTGAGTCATGAAGGTGCCCATAAGAAAGCAATTAAAAGCACTTCTGGCCCTCCTCTGGTCTGTCTCACTTCTCTGGTTTCTGAAGACTTAAAAGGAACATGTATATGTTTCTTTTAGGCAAGTCCTATAACCTAAATCCAAATCTCTCCAAGGATTACCCTTTATATCAAGAGTGACTATCTTCTCCTATTCAAGTCTATTGGTTTTGGTAGCCTACCTGCTAATCCTGTGCAGGTTATCATCTGTTGTTGGCCCCTGGCACTCTGGGTATGTGATAGTCTACTGACAAAATTGATTTGGTTGATCAAATTTTAGTCAAGCACTAATTTTTTTTTTCCAAATCCCATTCCCATAAAATTTAGTTGAAAACAAAGCAAACAAAATATGAACCAGGAGGGGGCGCTGGATAGATGGCTCAGCGGTTAAGGTGCTTGTCATCAGCGTCTAAGAACCCTGGTTCAATTCCCCAGTAACCACTTAAGCCAGATGCAAAAAGTGGTGCATGCACATGGAGTTCCCCGTCTGTCTGTATCTCTCTGCTTTCAAATAAATAAATAAAATGCTCAAAAAAACTCATCATCCATGTTTCCCATTTAATTGTTTTCTATTTATTAACCTTTTAACCTTTGGTCATGGTGTTGTCAAAGTTTTGCCCAATCTCAGCCACACTGAAAAATTATGTTGCAGTGGAATATAGTATAATTTTCTCTCATTATTGGATTATTTATATATATATATAGCTTTTGACTGAGTTAAATTTGGACAGCTGTTGATCCTGGTTAACTGAAACGTCAGACAGTTATTCTGTTGATAAAATAGGACTAAGAAAGATGATAATAACAAAAAACTGCCACTGAGTTTTTGTAAAATTATTACGGAAAAAAGCAAATGTGCTAAATTGAAATTTTAAATACAGATATGCTTTTAAATATAGTTTCAAAATATCTTAACATCTTACTCTTTATCTTTTGAATATTTAATAATTGATTGATAATGTGTTTTTAATAATTACACAGAACAGAGCTAGAGTTACAAACTGCATTTCTGTTTTTATTGTGTAGGCAGTTTAAATAAATACCTTTGACCATTTATGAGTGTTGTTTCAATAAATATATGCATGAATAAAATAAATAAAACAGCCTAGCACTATATCAAAAGCTACTTATGGTGTTTATAGCTTTGATTTTTATATAATTATTTGCTTTTTTCTTGAAAAACAGTCAATATTGTTTTATTTTTATTATTGCCATTTTTTTACTAATTTTCTGTATTGAAAAATAAAATCACATATGTTCAGTTCATGTTAACCTTTAAAGCTGACCAGGAACAAATAGTTACCCTTTATGTTTATGAGTTTTGCATCCATGGATTGAACAGCCATAAATTAGAAATATTATAAAAATCATTTGGCTTATTCTAAACATAAAGGGACTTTTTTCCTTCTTTATTTCCTAAATAATAGAGGAAAACAACTCATTGTACAGAATTTACGCTGCATTCAGTATTCTAGTGATTTACGCAAAGTAGTTGATGAGTTCTAGTCATTTAATTGTGCCACATAACATTTTATAAGAGAGATTTGATCCTCCACAGATTCTGAGACCACTGGAAACAAGTAATGCCTACAAGGAAATAGTCTTCCAATTCGAGGACATCAGAGGAAAAAATGCCAATAGTTTCCTCCTTAATTAAAAAGGGGACGTTGATTTATAGAGATGGATGAGCAGAAGGTGCTTGCCTCCACTGCCTAAGAACCTAGGTTTGATTCACCAGAGGCACATAATGCCAGATGCAACAAGAGACACGTGCATATGGAGTTCATTTGAGGTGGCTAGAGGCCCTGGTGTGCCCATGTTCTCCTCTCTCTCTCTCTCTCTCTCTCTCTCTCTCTCTCTCTCTCTCTCTCTCTCTCTCTCTCCTCCTAACAAATAAATAAATAAAATATTTTTATGAGGACACAAATATCAAAATATATTTTATACATTTACACATAAATATAGTCTCAGTTAAAATTAACTGACATATAGTTTTAAGAACTTTCCAAACTTTAAAGCTCTGTATAATACTGAGAGATGACGCTAAAACTACCAGATTTTAATGGGCATTGCAATTAATAATCAAGTTACTAAACATCTCTTGCACAATATTCAAAGGCTTCATGAATGAATGTCTTCCTAAACAAACATTTTAAAAAATTGTATAACCAATTTCTGTGCTTGAATTGTGCTGTCAATTATTTTAAGAGATAATCATTTTAAGAGAAGTGCTTTCTCATTTAGGGAATACTGATCTCACTCTCCATTGGAGATTCTGTTTGTATGTTTCAAAATGCACGGGAAATTGTGGACATCCCAATCCCAACAGCAGGTCCTGAGATGATGCGTGACACCCAGACAAGAGATGAGCCATCCATAAATTATGATATAGAGCCCAGAAAAAACCTTTGAGGAAGTTGGGAGATGAACAAGAGAGCTGCCTCCAAAGCAAGTCAGATAACCTGTGAAAGGGTAATGGAGACAGACACTGAGAACACCCAACACAATCCAAAGCAGAAATCCAAAGATTCTATGACCTCAACAGTAAGGCAGACTTAAAAGTCACCCACCATGACTCGAGGATCTGAGCAGAAGAGGGGATGGAGAGATTATATAAACCACAGTGAGAGAGAATATCCAGAACCATTGCCCTCCTCAGCAACAACACACAAAGAAAAAAAAAAACTGTCTACCTCTTGTGCAATCCATAACCCCCATCCTACCTATGGACTGGTCCAGCAAGCCCACTGAGGAGGGCCCCCAATGGGTTGGGGACAGGGAGGAGGGAAACTGGGATACCATCACAAGATTTGCTCATTCAATGTATCTAATTATTGACAATAAATATGTTAAAATAAAGAGAAGTGCTTTCAACACTGTAATCTTAGAATGCATCACTAACATGAAACAAAATAATTTTGCACTGAATTCATATGTTTACTTCATTCGACAGGGAATTGTTTTTTGTCCCTAAGTATATATTTTCCTGGACAAATATCTCTAAATAGAAATTAACTTAAACTAAGAATTTATAGTGGTAGAAAGCAGAAAAGATTGAAAATGATATCTACTTTCCAAAAGAAAGAAATCTGAATACTGATTCAATGAATATCAGTGAAATCTCCTGGGAAGGATTTTGGAAAATAATGTTCATATGGCAATACTATCTTGTAATCCATGAACTGGACTTCACACCATCAATATGCTCCTTGAACAGTCCTAAGGAGAGAAAGTTGTCATTTACTTACCAAGATAAAATAAGGCCATGACAAATAATTTTATTGGCTGAGTCATTAATGTGGTAGTTTGAATAATGTCCCCAATAAAATTTATTATAATTGTGTTTATTAAATGATTAATGTCTCCAGGCTTCTGGCTGGAGGAAGTGTCACTTTGGCCTAGCCTCCTGGGGACTGGCCCTTTCTAATTTGGATGTGAAGATATGCAAAAGAAAAGCCAGAACCCAGGTCTGGCAGTTCTGCATTTTTGTGAATTACAGTGTTACAATGTGCTTATTTGCTTGCTTTATCTGTTCTCTGGATCTGTTAGTTTCAATAAATACTTTCCTCCCCAAAATTGTGCCTGGTATGGAGATTCATCCCAACAGCCTGTGCCTGACTACGACAATTAATATTTTATTCTTTATAAATAAGAGCATAGTTTCCACATTTTTCAATAAACAGTATTTTACAGCTTTATGGGAGCACTTTAAAAGACTAAGAAGATGTTACATTTCTGTGATGTTTTCTGATATCATGATAAGTAGATGAGATTTAAGCATCTAGATAACTGGAACTTGTCAAAGAACACAATTCTACTCTATTCTGACCTGTGTTCTTATAACATGGTATGAACTGTACCTGATCCTGATCTCTCAAAAGAAGACTAATAAAGTAAGAAAGTGACCGCAAGATCATACTCGGGTGTTTACATAGCACTTCCACATCTACTTAGAGTGGACTCTGACTTCTCTGGCTGGATTTCATCACAAATTGACTCAGAACACAAGTTTCCAGGGCTGAGACCAGGCAGCTCACCCAAATTTCCCCGGTCTATATTGAAAGTAACTGAGCTAAAATAAACTGAGTATATGAAACATTTTGAATCATCCAAACTTCAAAATCTATTTCTCAGAAGACTCTAGTAGAGGACTTTATGTACTGAAAAAATGAACATAACTTTGAAGCAAATTAAATGTGGATTTGGCCATTTTTGTACCTGACATGATTTTTCAACCTTTGTAAACTGGAATTAAAGAAAATTGAATCCATTTAACTCTAGAGATTACTGGAAAATGTAAGAAATGAAATAAAGTCTGAGTTCACATATATCTCTAAAGTAATTATACATTTAAAAGCTGATCACGTGCCTGTCATTTTCTTATTTAGTCTGAAGATAAACTTTTCACCTTTCATAGATTATCAGCTATTTATACCCAAAGGAAGCTTTTTAAATTTTCCTTCTTTTCTGTGTTCTGAATGCATAGTATTAAATGACAAATTCACTCAGTATCTTATTCTCTATTTCATTCAAGAAATATTTAAATATGAACTATGTATATGAGCTGGCAATTTGCACAGTGTTAGCCATATATAGATTTAAATCCAAGCATTGAAAAGTACTAAATTTATGACCTTTGGTCTATCACATTTTCTACTTAAGCTTTAGTTTTGAGTACATTAGAAGATATCACTCTATTATGATAAATATAAACATCATAAAAATTAAAGTATAGCTAATGAATTGAATACTAAGGTTTATTTTATAGTAAGAAAAATTCAATGAGACTCATATTTAGTAATTGAGTAAAATATATTGACCAACTCTAACCAAACTATGATGGAGTAAGAGGCAGAGTGCCACATAATTATGGTCATAAAGGTAGCTTTACTCTTGTCACATATTCTTCTGGAAAAGTTGTAGCTTACTTCTAGGACCTTTATTGCAGATCTCACTAAATGAACAGACCCTCCATGAAATATGTCAGCTCTTACTCACCAGAAAAGAAAGACCAAGGAGCCAGTCCAATAGTGGCTCTTAAATCTGCCATCTACCAAATCTGTTCGTATTTCACTCTCCAAAGCAAATTAAATTGAGTTTCATTTCAATGAGGCTGTGAAATAAATCTATGATAGTTTGAAAGTAAAATGTCCTCCACCCAAAGTATCAGGTGTTTGATCTCCACTTGGCAGTTCTGTCCAGGAATTTGATAGAGCCTTTGGGAATTGGTGATTTCTATAGGAAGTCTGTCACTGATGGCAGCCTTGGAATTTTAATGTCCAGCCAGGTTTCCCCACTCAATTCCAGGTTTCCACACTCAATTCTCTCTCTCTCTCTCTCTCTCTCTCTCTCTCTCTCTCTCTCTCTCTCTCTCTCTCTCTCTCTCTCTCTCCCGCTCGCTCTCTTTCTCTCTCTCCATTACTACTGCTGCTGTGAAGATGAGACACCTGTCTGCTCTGGCCATGCCTTCCTTGCCATGGGGGATCTTCTCCTGGAAATTTAAAGCCAGAAATAAATCATCTCCTTTCATAAGAATATCCACGAAGGGTGATTTTTCCTAACAACAGAAGAGTAACTGCTCCAATCTGTATAAATAGCCTAGTGATATGTGGTTAAAGAGTTAAAAAAATTCTAAAAAGTAAAAAAAAATAGTATGTCATCTGTAAGGTGGTTTATAATAAATGGCTAAGGGTATACATGTCATTGGAGAGAGCATGGGAAAATATAGAAAAAATGTCTGTGTGAAAGATTTCATACTTCCTTTCTCTGAGAAGAAACTTTGTGTGTTAGCTCAACATATTTTCAAATCTTCTTCCATTTGTTCTTTTCATATTATTTAATATGATTATATTTTCTTCAAGCATTTTATCTGACAGCTGGAATTGCTTTATCAGGTCATAGAGAAACATCCTCAGCAAAAGGAGATGGAAACATCTGGAAGGGTAGAATTTAAATTTGCATCTGCTAGTGCCCAGGGAACTGTGCAAACTGACAAACAATCAAGAAGCTATAAGATGAAAAGTAAGTTTTGCTACAAGTTATGAGTTAACTAGTGTATCTGTCTCTGGACCTATAAAGTGTCTGAATGTTAAAGAGTCCTAAAGAGGAAAATGTATTGAATTAAAGGCTTCAGAGGAAGGGAAGAGATCAATGTAAACATTGATTTTGTGGGAAAGAAGCAGCAATGGCATTTTTCAAATTTGTAGTAAGGTAAAAACTTAACTCACAAGCATGAGGACCTGAGTTTTAATCCCCAAAAACCATGCAAAAACATAAAGTGTGGTGTTGTGAGTTGGTAACCCCAGCGCAGGGATGGTGAAGATAGGAGAACCCTAGGGATTCCAGGCCAGCTGGTTTAGCCAAAAAACAAACTCTAGTTTTAATGAGAGATATTCTCTCTCTCTCTCTCTCTCTCTCTCTCTCTCTCTCTCTCTCTCTCTCTCTCTCTTAAAAAAATAAATGTAGAAAAATAAAACAAGATGTTATCTTTGGCCCAGCATACATAGTTGGCCCCTTTGTCAAAGACCAAATAACTGAAGTTACCTCCATTTAAAGCTGGGTCTTCAATTCTGTTCCATTGATCTGTCTTTCTGTTTTTATGCCAGTACCATACTGTTTTTGTTACTATGGCTTTGTAGTATTTTTTTAAGTCAGGCATGGTGATACCTCCTGAGTAGGATTTTTTACTTAGAATAGTTTTGGCTATCCGAGGTCTTTTGCCCTTCCAAATAAATTTAGAGATTATTTTTTTCTGTGTCTGTGAAGAATGAGGTTGGGATTTTTATCGACACAGCATTGAATCTGTAAATCACTTTTGGCAGGATTGCCATTTTTACTATATTGATTCTCACTATCCATGAGCATGCAATATCTTTCCATCTTCTCACGTCCTCCTCTATTTCCTTCTTGAGTGTTTCAATATTTTCCTTATATAAGTCCTTTACAACCTTGGTTAGTGATATTCCAAGATATTTGATTTTCTTTGAGGCTATGGTAAATGGGACAGTCTCTCTGAGGTCTTTTTCTGTCTGCTTGTCTTCTGCATATATAAAGGCTACTGATTTTTGTGTGTTGATTTTGTATCCTGCCATGTTGCTGAAGACATTAATCACCTTCAAGAGGTTACTGATACTATTCTTTGGGTCTGATATATAAAGGATCATGTCATCTGCAAAGAGGAATAGTTTGATTTCTTCCTTTCCGATTTCAACAAATGGTGCTTGAGGAATTGGATAAACATGTGTAAAAAAATGAAAATATACCCACTCCTTTCACCTTGCACAAAAATCAACTCCAAATGGATCAGAGACCTTAATATAAATCCAGTAACCGTGAACACCCTGGAAGAAAAAATAGGAGGAACTCTACAAGAAATAGTAGTTGGAAAAAATTTCCTGAGCAAATCTCCAACAGCCCAGGAAATACAGAAAACACTTAACCAATGGGACCTGATCAGGCTCAGAAGCTTCTGTATAGACAAAAAAACCATACTCAGAGCCAATAGACCCCCTTCAAACTGGGAAATGATTTTCACCAGCTACAACTCAGACAGAGGACTAATTTCCAAAAACTACAGAGAACTAAAAAAAATTGATAACAAAAACCCAAAATGACCCCTCACAAAATTGGATACTGATCTCAACAGAGAATTCACGGAGGAAGAAACACAAATGGCCTTGACTCATTTAAGAAAGTCCTCAGCTTCCTTAAGCATCAGGGAAATGCAAATCAAAACCACAATGAGATATCATCTTACCCCTATCAGAATGGCAATCATAAAGAAAACCAACAACAATCATTGCTGGCGAGGATGTGGGGAAAAAGGAACCCTCATTCACTGCTGGTGGGATTGCAAACTTGTTCAACCATTATGGAAAGCAGTGTGGAGACTCCTAGACAGAATGGACATAGAACTACCAATGGACCCAGCTATCCCTCTACTAGGCATCTACCCACAAGATGCCACATCTTGATGCAGAAAATTTTGTACAACTATATTTATAGCAGCTTAATTCATAATAGCCAAGAACTGGAATCAACCCTAATGCGCATTCATGGAGGAATGGACAGGGAAACTGTGGTATATTTATACGATGGAACTTTACTCAGCTGAAAGGAAAAATGACATAAAGAAATTTAGGAAAAAATGGTCTGACTTTGAGTAGATCTTACTAAGTGAACACACAAAAGAACAAAGAATGGAACACCACATACTCTCCCTCATATGCAGTCCATAACCAGGATAACCATTTTTCTTATGCAGACTAGTAGAAAGAACTGAGAGGTTATAAATGTGGGGTAAGGGAAGGGGGGAGGGAAATGGCTCAAACATGAGGCCAAACCAAATTAGGTTCAAAAACATAAAATTCTCACGAGCATACTGTAACCTAAAGAGTAAGTAGTGGGTGTTAACTGGTAAGAGGGGCCATGAGTAGTAGGGGAGAAAGTCTGAGTCTGTTAACAATTGAACAGTCTGACAGCCCCAGGTCCCGGCCACTGGTTCCTTCCCTCACTGAGCTGTTGACCAAAGTGACCCATGAGGGTACAAAAACAAGACAGAATTCTGTCAAGGCTCTTGATCGGCCTCCCCAGGCCTGAGGCAAAACCCTGTGCTGAAGTAACCACAGAATACCATCATCAGCATCGAGAGACTCTTCGAGGTCTGGAATGGTAACCAGCCCCCAGATGGCAGTTAGTGCAGTGCTGGAAGACACAACACAAGCTGCCAGGGGAAGCTGAACAATGACAGCTGGTGTAAACAGACCACTGACATGAAACACAGTCTGAGGCCACGAGTAGGCTGACCACACCTCCTACTGGGAGAGAAAAGGAAACCAAGAAAGGAGCAATTGTGCAATGGAGGAGCCTGGGCCTGGGGGAGACAATCAACAGCTACTAAATTCGGCCAAATATTCCACTCAGTGAGGGGGAACCCTTGATAGGTACCGCGGATTAAGGGCGATATGCAACTGATCCCATACTCTTGGGATACCAAGAAAAGATGCACTATTGGAGTGACTGCTGGGGAGGCTTTTAAAAATAGAAGCTAAGTAATCCAGATTGTTGTATATTTGTTAACTGATACTGACCTCATTCTCCGATGGAGATTGTGTTTGTATTTTTCAGGATACAGCGAGGGAGCTGTGGCCCATATAACCCTACCAACCGACTGCAGGCAGAAAGCTGAGATCCTGGCATGAGATGAGCCACCACAGTCATACGGGGGAGGATTCATATGGATCCCCACAGAGAATGATTGGATGTACAAGGGACCCACAGCCATAGCCATTCAATCAACAAAGGATAAGCCAGTGTGACAGAAACCAACGAATCTCGACACAAAAACCCCTAAACTTATAACACTAAAGCAGTTTCAATACTCACCCACCACGACTCAGGGAACTGAATGGAAGAGGGGGCAGAATGATTGTGAGAGCCGTGGTGGGGGAGAATAGCAGAGACTTGGCAACCCTCAAGGACAACACACTTGGGTCATGAGAACCCAGCTGAAGACTGAGCTATCCATGGTCCCCTACCACAGAGACTGATAGAGACGGCCCATGGAGGAGGATATCCAGCTGACTGGGGATGGGGAAGGGGGGCAACAGGGAATTGGGGATAACAACTCAATGTAACAATGTAATGCATTATGGACAATAAAGAAAAAAAAGAAAAAGAAAAGAATAAATAAAAGAAGAAAGCAATGTAACTGAAAGACTGACCTGAACTGATGTCCTCCACAACCATGGACACATGTGTACACATGCTCCCACATATATGGACATGCATACTCACACATTCAAATTTAGTTTTTTTTAAATGATGCTAAATTCTAGTCAATGATTTTAACATTGCATATCTATCAAAATTAAGAGATTTTTTTTTCACTTGTGCCAATTGAAACTGTGTTAGAAAAAATTTAGGAGACTTTATATGTCAAAGCTAATTGCTATAATCCAACACTTAGTGTAAAGGGATAAAAAGAAGATTGGATTCTTTAATATTGAGTATGGGTAATATCATTTTAATAGCTAATGTTATTCTTAAATGGTATTACTTCATACAAAGACCTTTCCAATGAATAGGCTATAATCTGTATTGTAAATATGAGAATGAATTTTAAAAATCACCCTTAGGCCATGAGGGTATTTAAAAAAAAAGACACTTTATTCACAAGAAAAGGCAAGAAAAATGGTAGATATGGATACTAACCCATCTGCTATCAAGGATGAAAGTAGTATTCAGATTTTAAAACATAACTGAGTAAATGTTGGACAATTTATCCAAATTCTGGATTGGGGAGGGAAACCATAAGCTAGGCGACTGATTGAAAAATGCTGACAGTATTGCCTTCTCCAATCTTCAAGTTCAGCAGACATTGGTGGGACACCAACTACTGTGGACAGAACAGCATTCTATGCTTCTATATGATTAATGGGGAAGTGCCAAGTGCTATGTTGGAAAGGAGATGTGTCAATAGGAAAAGACTACAAGCCAAGGATCCTGAATTTAATCCACTGCAGTCACAAGGAAAGAGACAGTGTGGAAGGCAGTCACGAGAGGCAGGCAGGTGGGATGACAATAACTGGCAAAGAGCAGGTATGACAGGACGATCTCCACGGGAATTGAAAACACACACACACACACACACACACACACACACACACACACACACACACACACATATATATATATATATATATATATATATATATATATATATAAACTAAATTTAAGAATCGCTCTGAAATGTGTCAAAGATCTTAATGTATGAACAATCATCTTTGTAATTATGGAGAAAACATCAATAATCAAATTAAAAAGCTTCCCATCGCAAAGGAAACAGTTCCCAGAATTAAGAGTCAGCCTATGTTATTAGAGGAAACATATCTGTGAGGTAAACATCTAAAAAGTCTTTATATTTGGAATCTATATAGAACTGCAAATATTAAGTGCCCCAAAATGAAATCATCCAATAAATGAATGAGCTAAAAACTGAATTGGCAGTTCTAAAATGAGGAAATATAAATGGCCTATAAGTTTATAAGTATTTGATACAGTGTTCAAGATTTTAAAAAATATTTTATTTATTCATTTTCAAGCAGAGTCATACAGAGAAAGAGAGGGAGAGAGAGAGAGAGAGAGAGAGAGAGAGAGAGAGAGAGAGAGAGAGAGAAACACCAGGGCTACCACCTTGTGGGTCTGGCTTATGTGGGTCCTAGGGAATTGAACCCGGGGCCTTAGGCACTGGAGGCAAGTGCCTTAACCGCTGAGCTATCTCTCCAGGCCTCAAGATTTTTATCTTTCAAGCAAATGTAAATTAAAACTGCTTTGAGATTCCATCTTACCAGAGTCATAATGACTATCATAAAGGAAACATAAACAAACAAATACTGGTGTAGCAATGTTAGAAGAAATATAAATGGCAACTATGGGAAGTAGTGTGAACATCTTTCAAAACACAAAATAGAAATACTACAAGGCCCAACTAAGCTATTCACGGGCATATGTGCAACGGATTGTAATATACCATAAATATTTGCACATATAGGTTTTTTGCTGTGTTATTCATAAAAACTAGGAAACAGAATTGGTGTGTATATTCACTATTTGATTTCTGAATAAAGGAAATTTGGTGCATTTACACGCTAGATGTTTTTCAACATAAGGGAATGAAATCATGACATTGGCCGGAAAATGCTTGACATTTGAAATCATTATATTCAGGGAAATAGGCAGGGTCAGGAAGACAACAGTCACATGCAGCACACCCCGTGACACACACACACACACACACACACACACACACACACACACACACACATACAAACACTCCTATGCACACGCACAAACACACACACACCCACAGTAAGAAGCACACAGACACACAGACACACACACACACACACACACACACACACACACACACACACCACACGTGTGTGTGTTCATACACATAATGTTTATGTCTTTTATGGAACTAGAAAGAGGACTCTGAAGTGGAAGAAGAAAGAGAAGAGTTGTGCTATCTATGAAAATAGTTACATGTGTGTGCGCCAGGAAAGCATGCATCCATTCATATATTGGCAGAGGAAAAGGGACCAGCAAAATGTGCCTGGAGAAACAGGGGAGGGAACAGGGAGAAGGACATGAATTGTAGCAAAAAATAATGACACTTGTAAGAGAATGCCATAGTGAAACCCATTAGTTGGTATGCTAAATTTAAAAAAAAGAATTACCCCATTAATAAAAGAAAGACTCACTCCAATCTCTCTTTCCTTCATGGTCTCATGGCATAAAAAACAACAACAACAAAAAAAAATCAGGTGCATTCAGAAGTAACTCACTCCTGAAGCACGAAAGTACAGTACAGACAATTGTTGTTACTTTTTCACAAAATACTAAAGAAAGAATAATCATTTTCATTTGCCAAAAATTGCAGCAATGTAACCAAGCATATAATAGTATAAATTAGTGAAAAAATTCAATGACATGAATGTGTTACCAAGAAAAAAGGAAGCATTATAGAATTGTAGCAGAGCACACATTTTGAAAAACATTCTGGAAAGATGAATCTTAATATCAATCAGCATGCATTTTCAAAATACCAATCCAAGTGTGTGTAAAATCAGAACTTTTTTAAAACGCTGGAACTATTTCAATAGCTACAAATTTGTTCATGTAATTCAAACAGAATATTGTTTCAATGGAAAACTGATTTGCAAAGAAGCTATAAGTATTCTCATAAAAGTATGAACAGCTAACATCATCCCTAGTATAAACTTTCCAGAATATGAATAAGTTGATTAATTTTTATGAGACATCAACGTTACATTAGCCTTGTAAAAGCTACAGGCTATACTTACTGGCTAATGATTTATGATCTCTATAATTTAAAGTTTGTCATTTCAGATGTATTTGAACTTTTTATTTCTTGTAAATATTTTATTGTCTAATGATTATTGTGTTAGAGGTTGGAAGCTGATTCAGGCTGACAGGGAACTCTTAGCGATCCTCTTGCCTCAGCATCCTGAGGTCTGGGATTACAAGTGTGAAATATTCCCATTCTAGGCTCTTTCAGGGATTTGAAGAGAGACATGGATCCAAAAACCAAGGAGGGGAGTGTAAACTGCTATCAGAATTAAGACTTCATAACCACTTTTTGTCAAAACTATGCAGAAAATTTTCTGTGGAGGAATGAAATATGAACATCTAGTCACTACAATATTCAGGCTTTTTTTTTTCCTAGAAACAGCAATACTTTGGTAGAATTTATCTGAAATAAATCACTACTATAAGGAAGGCTACGTAATAAGGGCATTTGAATGTACATAATACTTTTAACAAACTTAGGTCATCTTCTAAATTACTTCATGAGGAAATAACACTTTCATTTCAATCCCTATCTTATGATATTCATGCAATTTCTAGGTGGTGTCTATTTCTCCTCTCTTAAAGAAGCTGCTTTTGTATATTCACATGTGCTGTTGGTAATCTGGAGGACACCACCCCCTTATGCTGTTCCCGCCCACGCTGGTCTGCAAGGCTAGGAAGGAGGGACAGGCCAGGTCACAGGTTAAAATGAAGGGAGAGCTGAGGGCCACATGGGTAACCTCCTTCAGATGGTTCAGACATCCAATCAGAGTGAGCCTGGTCATCAGAGACCTGATTGGTGGACTCTAGTGGCTGATCCAGAAGGGGACAAGAGCTGATTGGTTCGTGAACTCCAAGGAACTGACCCAAAGAAGCTGAGCAGAGGAAGCTGCAGGAAGCTCCTGCTGGTGTGTCACTGGCGTCCATCTTGGAGAGATGGAATCAGACTCAAGTTTCAGTTTTGCCATGATGGATAGAATAGCACCTTCTTGTTCCCTCTTTGGGCTTCTGTCCCTATTTGATACCCAGCTGACAGCCCTCTGCTTCTCCTTACCCAGTGTTTTGACAACTCTTTTAACCTTAGCATTTACTTTTAACACTTACACTCCCAATACCAGGACAGAAGGAGAAATCATTTTCAAGGTTCCATCCCTAAGTAAGGGACATGATTTTTCTTCTTACTCTCCATCAGGAGTTACCCTGATAATGCAAGTGCACTGATTAATTTTGTTTTATGTTACTCTAAAAGGACAGCACAATTTAGGTATTTATTTAAGAAAATGTCATAAGCAATCCTACGCAGGATTGGCTCTCTGTAATTCACAAGTATTTACAAGGACACTGATAAAAAAAGTGGCCTGCATGATATAGAGGTAAGCAAGTGCTCTCTGATTGGATTTAAGGCCTTCTTACAGGAGGGATAATATGCCCATTACTATAAATCTGGACAAAAGCTTAAGACTAGGAATTTAGGGTCCAGGGGAAACCAATACTCTAGTTGCATTAACTGTACAATATATCAAATTGTCTTCTGAGTATCTAAAATTCATTCTTTTAGATTGCTACTAAGCATAGCCTTGATTACAACATATATATATATATATATATATATATATATATATATATATATATATATATATATATATATATATATATAATGGTGATGTGCTATCTCTCTCTTGGGAAAAATAAATGGACCTTATATTTGAAAGAACTAAACTCCATATGAAATGATTCTCACATTAAAGCGGAAGCAAATATCAACCAGGTGGCTGTCATTGTTTCATATTCCAATCTCACTAAGGAAAAGGATATTTTCAAGTACATCTTAAACATATCAAACATAAAAAAATGCTTATACATATATTTGTATTAATACACAGTTCTTAAGAATACCTGACAATAACTGGGAGTGAAAGAATGACAGAAATAGACATAGAAAAGTGATTTTGTTAATCTGTGATAATGTTGTTAATATGCTAAAAATATTTGAATTTCTGATATTGGAGGCTATTTTCTTCTAAAAACCCATTGGAGAAAAAGAAACAAGAAGTAAGGTTAGTATACAGTCCTAGATCTGTTTTGAAGGAAGCACCTGTGAGACCCAGAAGTACTTCATGTGACACGTTGTAGACTTTGACTATAGTGACAATACAAAACATTGGTATTACACAACTGATCTTTAATGAGATTTCTCAGCAGCAAGGAGAAACAGGATATTGTCATTTGCTGTAATATTTCTAAACTTTTAAACATATCACTACATATATAAATAAGGACTTGAGGATCTTCATGATATGGATCTTTATTTTACTAAATGACCAGGGTTGCTTTCAGTAAGGTATTTTTAATGTCTTGGTTATCCAGGTTTGAGATCAAATAAAATAAAAATTGAAGACAACCATTTGCTTATAAATATAACTCTGAACTGAAGCATATATATATATAAAGAGATATATATACCCCCCCTCTCTCTCTGTGTTTGTGTGTGTGTGTGTGTGTGTGTGTGTGTGTGTGTGTGTGTGTGTGTGTGTGTGTGTGCTAGGAGAGAGATGTGCCACACAGTAGCCATGCTTCAGGACAAGACTCTTGGTGGGCTATCACACCTTTTCCTCTAACCCACATGACAGCCCTTCATACAGCACTATCTCTCAAGGAAGCCCCTGGTGATCTTAACGGAAACAGAATGAAGGTAACTCAGGGACACTGACTCTTCATTTGTTCCATTCATTTATGTTCATATGATATACATAGGGGATGAATACCTCCCTATTTAAAGGACCTACATAGAAATAATGGCAAAGAGCTAAATAGTGTTTCAGATCTTCAATGGATAAAATCATGAATGGTTCAAGAATATAACTAAAGTAGGGCTGGAGATATGGCTTAGCAGTTAAGGCCTTTGCCTGCAAAGCAGAAGGACCAGAGCTTGATTCCCCATTTCCCACTTATAGCCAGATGCACAAGATTCACATGTACATTACAGTGCCTGGAGTCACTGGCTTGCCCATTCTCTCTCTCTCTCTCTCTCTCTCTCTCTCTCTCTCTCTCTCTCTCTCTCGCTCTCTCTCTCTCTCTCGCTCTCACTCAATCTCTAAAATAAATAAATAAATAAATAATATATATATACATATATATAAATATATATGTATATATATAAATACTAAAACAATACACATGATTTGCTCATTTATGAAGTTCACTTTCCACAAAAGTAAATACAAAACAACTACAATTTTACTTAACAGAAATTGAAGCTCTTAACTCTTAGAAACAATCTTATTCAGATATTTACACAATCAAGTGAAACATACAGGAAAGGTTGTCAGTTTTAAATATTTTGGTGTATTTTGTGATTACTTTGGAATTCTCATTTCTTCTATTGAAATCCTGTCCTTATAAGTTAATGGGCATATGGGAAAAAAGAAAATGAAAACATGAAGTTCCTTAAATACAATTCACTTCCCTGAATATGTTAGTTTCCTTGATAACGTTTACTTTAGCACATGTTAAATGTAATAGATAATCAAATCCACAGAAAATTTAGCATACTATGTTTGAAGTATTTGATTATTTTAATTTTTAATTTTTTTATTATTTATTTTTTGTGATAGAATCTTATTGCAGCCCATGGTATAGAAAAAAGAAAAGAGAGAAAATAAATTAATTAATTTAAAAACAAAAACTATTCTTTATTGCACCAGTAAAAATAATAAGCCATTAGCTTATGTGGCAAAGGACAAGGGATGAAAGCAAACAATATCATTGTAAGGAGTGAGAGAATAAACTTCATAACAGGCCTATCAGACAATGAAATAGTAGTTAACACAGCAATGAACACATTTTTGCGGAAGTACAAAAAGAAAATCTAAAGACAAAATCGAAGAAATTGGGAAAATGAATGACTTAAATTGTCAAATATCTGTTGCTTTGATATTCTGCTGTTTTAAAGACTTACTAGTTAAAGATTTTCACGATAATTTAATTAGATAGAAATGGTACTTTACTGATGACACCTATGAAATGGTTTTAAGGTGCCAATTGTACACAATTCATAAAATTCAGAACATTAATTTTATAAAAATGCCACCAGAACATAAATAAGTGTATACTACCGAATTATTTGTGAGAAGACAGAATGCATTTTATATAAAAATATCAATGAAAACTTTTAAGTGATCCTAACCAATAGATTTCAGAAGAATGAAAACGTTTCTACCAAATTAAATTATACAGTATATTTGGAGAAAAATCATGATGAATTTAGTCATCCTAGAAATTAATGCCAAATAATTTAATAATTAACCAACACAAATTAATCTTTTTTTCAAGATTTGATCATACTCTAGCTCAGGCTGACTTTGAATTCACTATGTAGAGTCAGGCTGGCCTCCAACTCATGGAGATCCTCCTACCTCTGCCTCCTGAGTGGTGGAATAAATGTGTGTGCCACTATGCCAGGTTGAGTAAATTCTTTAATGTAAGATCTCAGACTCTAAACTTGTTATGTGAAAATGTATTGTAAACACTTGACTATATACACATTAGTCACAGACTCTCTGAAATAATGCTAACCAATGAGATATAATTAAATAAAACCACTTCTCTACAGCAAAAGAAATGGATAATTAAGTAAAAACACAGCATATATACTGGAAGAGTGATGTTGCTATATATCAACAGAAAAAAGAATATCTAGAATTCAGGAAGAACTGAAAAAATTCAACAGTCAAAATATCAAACAATAAAGTCAATAAATTGTCTTAAATTAAAAACATATATATATATATATATATATATATATATATATATATATATATATATATATATATATATATATATGAAAAATATTCACCTTCACTAACAGAAAAATTCAATTCAAAACCACATTGGGCAGCTGGAGAGATAGCTCAGCAAAGCCTGACTATTTAGGTTCTATTCCCTAAAACCTATGTAAAACTGAATGCAGAAATTGACACATGCACCTGGAGTTTGTTTGCAGTGGCTAGAGGAAATGACACACCAATTCTCATTCTCTCTCTCTCTCTCTCTCTCTCTCTCTCTCTCTCTCTCTTCCATCTGTCTATCATCTATCTATCTATCATCTATCTCTTCTTGCAAATAAATAAATGCAGATATTAAATATAACTACATTGGATTTCACCTCACCCAAGAGTTTCAATAGAACACGACTATAAATTTGAGATGCAAACACATACATATTTATTGCAGCTCTATTCAAAATAGCTAAGCTATGAATCCAACCTAGATGTTAACAACAAAGGAGTGGACATAAAAATCATGGTATGTATGTACAGTAGAATTTTAAGACATAAAGAGAGAAGTAGAAAAATGGATGCAAGTGGTGATAATCATATTAAGTAAATATGCCAGGATCTTAAAGACAAAAATTGTATGTTTACTTTCATTTAGCATTTTTAGGTTTTATAGATACATAAAATCATGCATGCATGTGACATTAATTTAGATGTAACACTGTTGGGGAAAACCCCAGGGACTAACATCAGTGGGAAGAGCTGAGAGAAAGAAGTTAGAGCCTATGGTGTTAAATTGAAATAATTTAAGAAGAGTCAATAACACATTGCATGAACTTGCCATGACAAATCCCATTACTCTGCACTTATTCTAAAAATAATTAATCATAAATTATCAATAAAATTCAGCATTACTGACACCATGAGAAAATAAATGTTCTTCACATTAGAAACACAAATATATATTTGAAGCAAACTAACAATATACTCTTCCACAATAAAATAAGAAAAATGGAAAGAGTATAGAGTCAGAATGTGATGTGTTTAGGATGCCAGCTTTCTGAAAATCATGAATACACATGGAAATACACATTAAAACTAAAACCAAAAATCACCACTCATCAGAATGCTTTGGAGAGGTACATGTTGTCAAATTATGTATTAATAGTAAAAGAACAGTAAAATGATTTTCTGTATGAAATGTGTTCTAACTTGAAATATGAAATATTTGTCATTGTGGTCTCATGTAGGAACTGTGAAAGAGTTGGCCATACTTATTGTTCTGTTGAACTTTAAGATTTCTTAAAATATATTGTCAGCAAATATTGACTCAGCAACATTTTTATAATTTTAACATAGATACCAATATATGCTTAGGAAAAATAACCTTAAAATTTTTCATAATAACAATTTTGGAAGATATGATATTTTTGTAATATACTAAGGGAATGAAAATATTGATATTTTACATCCTTAATTATGAAACATTTTAGCAAAATAGCATGACAAAAGGCCTTAAAGTTATCTACAATTTTTGTGTATTTATTTTAAATAAATTCAATATGCCCTTATTGTCATGAAAAAAATCTATGATTTTTCTAAGAGGCTAATAAGCAAATATTCTTAAATCACTTGGGTTTTGTGCAGACAAAACTTAATTTGACCTTAATTTTAACCTAATAAACTATTTAGAAAATCAACAATATGTTGATAAATATATGTCATAATTTATTTATATGACTCAAATATATATTGATACTTCAATAAAAGTTGAATAATCAGAACAATATAGTATTTAAAAGTATGTTGCTCGTGAATACTTTTTCAATGTTAACAGAGACTCAAGAATTAAAACATGTCCAAAAAGCACATCAAATATTTCAAAGCTTTGATAGACTTATGAATATGACGAAATGGCTCCCAAGTGTAATGTCTCTGTATTTAATCTAGAGGAGTCCTGCTTGAAATCAGAAGCAGACTTTCAGAATACTAAATATCAATTCCCATGTCTCACCTATACCAGCAATTTGCTTGCACAATGCATCTAAATGGATTTAATTGGACTAGTAGACAAACTTTAAGTGATTCTAAAAAGTCCAAAAAGGACATGAAAATAAAAGACAAATATACATGAAGATCTGGGAAACTATAATTTGTTCCCTTTTCAATAATTTATATTTCTGCATGTTTTCGGGACTAAGAAATGATCCCCTTTCACGTTCAAAACACGGAGTTATATACTCTGGTTTCTCTTCAGATCGTATAAATCTTTGCCTTTTACAAAATACAGAATTATTACATGCCCGTATGAGAGTTGAGCACAGAGATCATTTCAGGGTGGGGGAGAAATCTTATCAGTGGTGTCTGTAATGAGAAAGCCCAGGGTATCGTGAGCTCCCATAGTTTAGTTTGCCAGGATTATAATGTGCAAAAAGTCTGCATTAAAACTTTTCTCTTTTTATCATGGCACTAAGACCTTCTCCTAGTTCCCGGAGGGTATGCAGGCTTTATTGTTAGGCTTCTTGAGGCAAACACAACCCATAATTTGTAAACTACACTCTCCAGGAAACAACAACATAGAGTTTTCAAAGAAGCCATTATTCCTCACATCTGGGGATTAGCCAACAAATTAGTCCTATAAAAATCCAAACAGGCTAGGAAGATGGTCCTGCACACTTGGTGTGCAGGCAGGAGTACCTCAAAGTGTGTCCTGTGCCCACCACATAAAGACAGATGCTGTAGAATGAGTGCCTGGAATCCCAGCACACCTGTGGTAAAATGTGAAGATAAGACAGGAGACTGTAGATGCTCCCAACTACTCTGGAAAGGAAGCAGTGAGAAAGCAGAGACCCTGTCTCACAAAATAAGACGGAAGGCAAGAATCAATACTTAAGGTGTCTACTGATTTCCATATTGCTTTGCACACACACACACACACACACACACACACACACACACACACACACGTAAACCAAAATGATGTAATGAAATAATTTGGGTTTCTGAAAATAGCAAAACATTTAAAATTATCCCAAAGATTTATAGCACAAAATTCAGTGAGAAGATGTGTCCAAAGAGGACTTTAAAACACAGTTGCCCATGGAAAAGGAAAGGACCAGGTCCAAACCTGGCCCAGGATTACAGCTGCTGACACCTCTTAATTCACATAAAATGAGAACTGAGAATTAGACACCAGATTCATTGAAAGAAAACCTTGATGCCTGAGTCCTACTGGACAAATAGGGTGATATATATATATATATATATATATATATATATATATATATATATATATATATATATATATATATATATAGTGTTTAAATAGCAAAACTGGAATAAGGTCAGGAAGGAAATGAATGAATCCAACAGTTGCAAAGAGTATTGCTTAAAGGGGAAGAGACATAATGGGATATGGTCATAGTTAAACCTTTAGCATAGTTTCACTGCGTGTATTATTAAAGGAACAAAAGAGAAGGATGCATATTACACATGTTTACATAATTGAAATAAGTTAGTAAATAGTAAATTACAGATTCCAAAACCCTGATTTATTGTCTTGAATGTCTGAATTAATTTCTTCAGAACTGCTATGTATTATCATTTAAATATCTAATCACTTTACAGCAGGTGCATTACTTACTCTATCTTAACTAAACTCTCCTTTGGAGTCATTAAGGAACATTGTGTAAATGCCTAATTGTACGCAATTTAACACTGCTATTAATTACATTATAGTGGTATTTTTTTAAAGTATGTGTACAGCAAAACTGTAGGTGTCTTTTAGTGATTGAGAATTTACTATGAAAGGAATATATAACCCTGTGTATATATGTGTGTATGTAATGTGCATACCCAACTATATGCACCACAAGAGGGGTATTGGATAATGATAATGCTATATTTCATCAGTTGTAAACTAAAGTCCTTTAGGGACCACATAGACATTAAATTAGTATGCTTGTTCTATTGGTAGTCTTAGCTCTTCAATGGTATTCTGCATTGGCTCCATAATCTAGACAATATCTTCTAAGGAAATTCTATTGTTCACATACTCCTTCTAACTATCCTGTAGGGAGTAAGTGATATTTCTGAATCTGCCAGAATTGTCAACAAGTATTTTTTTTCTTGGACTGGTTCCTCTGCATTATTCCACCTCTATAAATTTTTCATGGGTTTTAATTGAATAGCATGTATATTGAATAGCATATATTTTTTTCTCTAGAAAAAAAGTACAACATTCTCTGGAAAGATTTGATTCTGCATAATTGCATTATTTAAGGCACAAATTGGTTTGGTATGGATTGAATGAAAACCTAGTACGTATCCTAAAATAGAACCTGTGAAAATCTTATTGAAAAAACTTGAGAAAACCTTGAAAAAGAAACGGAAGTTACCAATGTTGGTATCTTTGGTTGAGAAGATTATTCCACAAAAACAAACTAGGAGTCAGTTAAAATGCTGTAAAAAACAGAGGAGGGTATTTTTGGCAAATATCAAAGAGATAGTTGGGGCTTCATTAGAGTAAATAGGAAAGAAGTGGATTTGGAGAGAAGTTCGGAGGAGCAAAGGGGTTATGGCCATTGTAGATATCATTTGTGTAACTTTGTTGTCTATACTGGTGTCTACCCTAAAATACAAGGCAGAAGCTTACTTTTCATTGTTGATCAGAAGCTGAAAGAGCAAAGCATTGCAGGACAGAAGCGGATTCACAATAATGAAACAGAGAGAGCAATGAGTTGAAGAAAGCAGTGAAGGAATAAAAGTCGTATTTGCTCAAACAGATTTAGTAATATAAATACCTAGCTATAAGGGCTGGAGAGATGGCTCCGTGGTTAAAGTCACTTACATATATCTGTGTCTGGAGGTGGTTTTAAGTGTCCCTAGTCTCTGCCTCAACCATCCTCATTCTCTCTTTCTCTCCGTCAAATAAATAAAAATCTAAAAATATTTTTAAAACCATGCAAGTTTATTTTCTTATATAACTTGAGCACCAAAATATGAAATTAATCATAGAGGAATAAAATCAAGTTATTACTTTCTAAAGTCCCCAATGGAGACTCCTTTTGCATGTATTTTCTCCAGTTTTTAGAGCTGAAATATTTGTAGTCCTTCATTCCTAGCTCTTTCATATATTTTTGGATCCAGTAAATTAGTATCTTCATATATTCATGATCACAATACCCTTTCTTCATCTAATCTGTTGTTTCTTTTTACAAGGAATTTGGGATGGCATGTGTTAATCCAGGGTTTTTTTTTTTCTTAATCATGGCTGCAAAACTCTTATGTCACTTAAATTCACACATACAATATATACATTACCTGGGGCTTTTCTCATATAAAACAATCCCTAGTAAAAAGGATTCAGTAGGTAGAAACACTTTTGGGAAAAGGTAAGAGGCAAGTGATTAGCTGGGAAATTATTCAGATTTATTAGAGAGAGTGACATGTATCTCACAAGTGAACTACTTCTCATGCCCTGGGAGCAGAAACAGTTCATATACTAACGAGATTAAAAAGCAATTCCTATGAATAACAGTTACATTACAAAATTAATTTGTGGATGATAGACATCAGGATATTTTCTTTGTTTGGAAAAGATAACCGGCCTACATATTACAAAATTTAGTATGGCTCTGGATTATAAAACATGGGAGTTTAAAGCTTTCTGATTAATACCTTTCAGGAGGCACAGACACTGACCTGTCACGGACATGGGTGGAGTGACAATGGACACTGTCACAGTCACTGACCTGCCTCACACTGGTGGAGTGTGTGTGTGTGTGTGTGTGTGTGTGTGTGTGTGTGTGTGTGTGAATCATCATTGACTTTTTTTTTACGGAATGTGTTGATATGTAAATGTATTACCTATGACAGTAATCTCAGTGTTCAACCTGATTGCATCTAGAATCACCTATGATCCAAATCTTGATTTATATCTGTTAGGTAGTTTCTAGGTCGGGCCAGTTAATGAGGGAAGAACCACCCCAATGGTGGGCAGCACGCCTCCATCTGCTGGGGTCCAGACTGAACAGAAAGGATGAAGCAAGGTGAGCAGAAGCACCCATGTCTATCTGTCTTGGCTGCAGACACTGTGAAGGCTGCTTCATTCTCTTGCTACCATGCCTTGCCCTCCATGATGGACTGTAGTCTCAAACTGTGAGCCAAAATAAGCGTCTTTCTTAAATTGCTTTTGTCAGGTGTTTTGTCAAAGCAATGAGAAAACTAACTCATGTAAGACCCTTCACAACTTGAGGAACATCTAGATTTCTTAAAGAAGCACCCTCATTTCACTCAACATTAAACCATGTATTTACCAAAAACAGGAGAGAAACAATACTTCTGTAATCCTTCTGATATAGTCCAGGTGATATTCACAATCTGAAACATGAATGGTCCGAGTATGCTTAATGATGTTTATAATTGTTGATGGCCCCTTCGTGCATGGTCCTCTCCTCAGCAGCAAATGAATTTCCTTTAAAGGGATTTTTGTTCCCAATATTATATAGAATCATAATAAAATAGGAAATTATGTGAGTTAGCTACCTTTCCAGAAGATTAAAATAATCTGGACCCACTTGGGCCAGAAATGTTTTCTTATCTTCCTAAGAGCAAGGAATATAAAAGTAACCATTGCCAATATGCATTTTTTTTCCACTTGGCATTCTGGAACTTTTAGAAAAGTGAATGAAAGGTGGAGGGAAAGAGCAAGAAAGAAAATAGTTCCATTTTTCTAAAGTCAGGGAATTAATTAGTGTTGATTTCTTATGGAAAGGGAGTTTGAGGACATGTCTTCTCCATTTCCTTTTCATGTTAGAAACCTGTCCAGTAACCTCGATGTTCTGTTGAATTTTCACTGAGTAATTACTGCTTTTACTAAATTGAGGGTTAATTTTTTGTCATACAAATCACTGGAAAACTAATTTCAAAGAATTGTGTTTTTATCCAAGAGAAGTAGCATAGGTAATTTGAAAATATTTGAATGTTATTTCTCAGTATGAACTAGGAGTCAGTAGGATGGAATTTGGGGAAGAGCTTGCGTAAAAAAATATATATGCAACTACTTCCACTCTGTAGTGGTATTTGGTGGGATCATCTACCAGGAAGAATGAGAGCCTAAAATCTCAATATCTTGGTTTTCACAAAAGGAACTGAACTCAAAAGCAAGGCAAGAATATTAGAGAGTACATTTATCATTAAGAGAAGTACTTGATAGATCTCAACTTCATCTAATTTTATAGCTGGGATAATTCCACAATGTTAATAATATTATGCATTTCCCTTTGAACAGAAAAAATAAACAGATAATAGAGGTATATTCAAAAGTTTGCTAAGCTGGTTAATGAAATTTTCTCCAAGGTCAAGTATATGTACTAAGATTCACAATTAGTTTCTCTTGTTGGAAATGTTGAAGGTCATGTACATTCAGTCACCTTGGTCTGACCAAAGATTCAAAAATATGTATGCAATCCAATTGTGTGTGTTTTCTGTTTCCTTTTGCCTCCAGTATTCCTTAGTGAAAATGTGTGAATAACAAAGTTAATGTAGTAATAAAAGAATTCAAGCCCAATTAGTGAAATAATTATACATTAAAATGAAAGCATCACATTTGTTTCCACCATCTACACACAAAAAAATCAAATGTTTGGCTCATTCACATGAGGCAAATTCTTCAATTTCTTGTTTAGTTTAACATGTAACACATTTTAGTAAAGGCATATGTAGGTTATTATTCACTGTGATGTTTAATTAATTTTAAACACTTCTCTACTGGTATTTCTTTGTGATGTCATTTGAAGGTCACCATGAGAATTTAATTTTAATTAAGCCATAGTTCTGTTGCAGTCCTAAACTGGATATTCCCATTTAATTAATCTTGATTTGTTCCCTAGATCAAATATGTATATTATTAAAAAATAGAAGTTGCAAGTTTTATAGGACTTCCACTGGGAATACTTTATATAAAATCGTGGTATGGTTAATTTTTACTCTATTTCACTGAATATTTTTTTCCTTCTCTGAAAAACCTAAAATATACCTACATTTGAAGAAAATTATGCAAACACTATACCTGGCTCATACAATCAAATGTGTGTTCCAAAAAAGTGTTGCAAATTTAATTAAATACATGTATCATTTCAAGCTTGTTTGATTAGCATTTTGTGTAAATGCTGGTTTACATTTAGAGTGTAAAAGAAAATAATTTGAGAGTTGAAATACTTTCATAAAATTGTGCCCACGTGTACCATCTTAACCATATGGAAATGCATTACAAAGAATTATTAAAAAATAGCATTAACTAATTAAAATAGATCCTATTCTAGACTTGTTTCGTTGAAGCTCATTAGTTTAATGGAGATCCTTCCTGGTAAATATTTGTCCTCAGCTGTCTTCTTCAAGCACAAGAATATCATTTGAATCACTGGTGCCATTACTCAGTAAATGACACTTTAATTCATTGAGGCTAAATTTATATGGATATATCTATATAATCACATTGAATTTCCTAGTAGCCAAGTCCATTAGGACAGAAAAAGTGCTTCATTCTTCACCATTATCTCTCCACAGGTTTACTGAGTTTCTCACACATTAGATATTAATATCTATTTAACATTTCTATTAAATATTTTCAGGAATACATAGATTGCCTTTTGGAAAATTCTGGCAGGGAGTTACCATTAATTTTGTAAACAAATATAACCCTTTAACAAAAAGAAGGGAACTATATTTAGTTATGTGACGAAGGCATTGAGAACTATGAAATTTAAAATAATAGAACCTTATGAAATAAACTATACTTTTTTTTCTCCAGTGTAAGACATTGATACTAATTAAATAAAGAGAGTTAGAAACCTAAAATAGGAACACCAGGGAAGAGTCTGAAATCAACAGTTGTGGCTTCCATGTTGTCGAGAATCTGGAGAGACATGTCCATAGACAGATGGGGGGCTGGGAGACAGATTTTGTGGTTGGTGACAGTTTTCTGTAATTACTTAAATTTGGATTATTTGAAGTTTTTAGAAGAAAGTGACTTTTATAACAACTAAAGTTAAAGACAACCTGTATGTTAAGTAGTGGTAAAATACAGAGGATTCCTACAAAAACAATGGACAGAGAACTTGGTAACACTCACTGTAACTAGTCAAAACACCACCAAAATAACATGTCATAGAAAGTAAGGGCAACATGCCAGAGAAAGCCTTCTCAAGGCAGGCCCTATCAATTTCCAAAATGATATCTTGATAACACCTACAAGTCTGACAAATTTTGATATCTTTACATGAATCCAAATACCAATAGGGCAGGATTAAAAAAATAATAAGTAAAAATTTTGCACTCTGTTCTCCTTTGATCTTCTAGGAGAATCCATACAAATTAGACTTGAAGAGACAAAGAATGATAAAACATATAATTAACCAGTTTTGCTTAGATCTCATAACCACAGTGATATGAAAAGACTGGTTAGAATTAAAACTGCATTAGTCCACCCCCTCCTTGTTACTGAAAGAAAATATATGAAGTTGGATAGTATGTGAAGTATCTTGTTTTGGAGTCTGAATGTTCCAATGATTCAGAGTCTGGTCCTAACCCCGTTTGGGGTCGCTTCATTGTGGGTGGAGGCATGATTAAGGGAGAGGAACAAATTACACACTGAGGAAAGATGCCAGAGTGTGAGCAGGCAGCAGACATGGGTTCCATAGGCCCTGCCTCTGAGAGTCTCCACATGAACCCTTAGAGAATGCACTTGAACCACTTCTAAATCACACAGCAGATGAAAAATGACTTTATAAAGACTAACAAGGAAGGAACAGGGGCTTAGAAATCTAGGGTAGGAAACTGAGGAGTAAATATATTTGGGCTGAATAAAAAGAGAAAATGGTTGCCTTGTATACAGCCATCGCAGAGCTGCCTTCCAATCTTCTGCCCAGCCATCAGGCTTCTCTTGGAGAGGAGATTTATACCAGAAATTATTCCTTAGATACTTCTGCTTGTAGTCACATGACAGTTCTGCAAAGCCTGCTTTCTTTTTGTAAAATTAAAAAAAATAATTATTTATTTGCAAGCAAGATGGGGAGGGGTGGCAATTAATGCACCAGAGCCTCCAGCCACTGTAAACTAACTCCAGATGTGTGTGCTGTTTTGTGCATCCAGCTGTGCTCAGGTACTGGTTAACCACTGACACATCTCTGCAGCACCTGGTAAGGTTTCCTTGTGCATCAGTTGAATCTCAACACAAAAGAATAAGTGTGCAAATACATGTGTGACATATGTACAAGTTAATGGATGAGGACATTGGTATATTTGAGGGGCCAAATTCATACCTACACATATAGTTGCTTCCAGAGAAGCTGAAGCCATCAGTTCATATTTATCCATCTCTCTGTAGCTTTTCTTTCCCAGTGCTACAGATATTACTTGGTTTAAACACGTCCAATATTCTCTCTCATATCAATAATATGCATATATATGAGAATATATATGCATATTATTGATATACAGATACATATATGTATGTATGCATGCATACATATCCCTACAAATTTTATATAACATATATAAATATAAATGTTTTGTGTCATCCTTGATATTAATTAATATAAATTATAGGCTTGATTTATATACTATGAAATGTCCCTTTATAGGCTCAAGTCTTGAGCACTAGCTCTCCGGCTGATGGGCAGGAAGTTTCTCAGGTCATGGATGTGCTATCTGAATTCTGTTTTGATTAGTACTTGTTTATTACTTTCCTCTCATTAAATTACCTTATAAGATTCTGTCCACTTAATGACATGGCACCTTGCTGGATGATAGGGCACTACAGATGGATCTTTGAGGGTTTTAGCCTGGTCCTCTTTCCAGTTCTACTCACCGCTTCCTATTCTATCAAAAATTTTGTAAGAAAAGCTGACCACCCTCCCCTACCATGGACACTAAGAGAGCCACTCCTCCACCAGGCCTTTCTTGTTTGGATAGACTGAGATCACCTGAAACCTCGCTTACTTAGATTGTATCAGGTACTCTATTATAACAAGAAAAGTAACTAAGACTGGGTATAAAACATTGGAAATTTTAGGCAATACATTACCATTATTTTATTCATGAACTACAAAACTAATTGGGGTATAGGTGAATTTTAGTTATGCTTTCTTTGCCTACATTGGTGAAAATATTTTATAGTATGCACTAATAAATGTGTTGAAATCATTTAGGGCTTTTATTTATTTTTTTGAATATTTTATTTATTCATTTTCAAACAGAGAGGAGAGAGATTGAGAGAGAGAGAGAGAAAGAGAGAGAGAAAGAGAGAGAGAGAGAGAGAGAGCACACCAGGGCCACCACCTTGTGGGTCTGGCTTATGTGGGTACTGGGGAATTGAACCCAGGGCCTTAGGTACTGGAGGCAAGTACCTTAACCGCTGAGCTATCTCTCCAGCCCCATTTAGGGCTTTTTAAAAAATGGAAGTATGAGGAGACTTAAAAGCCTTAGGATGGATTATTATAGTTGCTGTATAAAAGTGGTCCAATACAGGATATATTTTATGCAAATATTTATGTCAAATATGCTATATGTTTTCAGAATCACTATGCTATCTTTATCTTTCTAATACTGGTTGATAGTGTTTTGCTCATTCTAATTGTGAATTCCTATTTGGCACATATTTTTTGTCAATGAGGAAAGAAAATATATCTCAGGTTATGAATAGATCTTTTCACAGCTCTTCTTTTTTATTCAGTTTTATTTCATTCAATTATGTTATAACTCACTGACCAGATAAATTTTATATCAATTTTTTATGTAGTCTCCTCCAAAATGGTTTATAATTTGTATTTACACTCTATAGTTGAGACACAGTTTTATCTATTTACTTGTTGCTGGCAGAATGCTTTAGTTTTTTTTTTTATTGTTGTTTGTTTTGTTTTGTTTTCTGCCTATGGAGAATTTCAGCAGATAAACTTTGCAGTACCTCCTGTGAAAGCTAAGTAAATTCATGCCCTCCTTCTTTTCTGGATGCACTATTTCAAAGGTGTCTGATTTTTTTTTAACCTAGGTCATGATTTACCTACAGTTTCTCAAGGGAATAAGCCTAGTCTGTGTCGTAAAATCTTAGATTTAGGTTCAGTCTACCTCTGCTTCTCCCCTCTCACTCTGACTGGGCTCCATACATTGTTGCCCAGTGCTGGGTTCGCTCTACTTTGAAAACAGGCCATTTGCCTTTCTTTTCTTCCTTCTTTGTTTCTTATATTTATTCATCTGTCTTCTTCCTTTTGTTGTTTGCTTCATTTTTTTCTTTATTCAGTATTTTTGAATTGCTAGATTTTGACAGGTTTTCCAGTATTTATAGGGAAAGGTTTTACTGTGTTTTCAATTTGGACTGCTATACAAAACACACTCAAGTTACCATAGAAATAGATTTGCTATTATGAAGAAATATGCGTCATAGCCATTAACACTACTCGCCATGTGGAACAGATACAATGGGTAGTGATAGCGACCAGAGAATGTTGTAAGAAAAGAAGATGAATAAGAAGCCCCTATTTGCTTGCTCAAAAAACACATTATTTATATTTGCTTTATCTCTATTTTGATGTATACAAAGTGAATAAACAGGCATATATACATGGGTACATGGATCAGTTAAAAGAAAATGTTTATGCAATATAGTTGCATACCACAAAAATTTAGGGGGAGATACTCTTTCATATTTTAAGATGATTCAGCTTATATTGTCTTTATTGTCTTTGCCCAAAGCAAGGTAAAATGTAAAAGCTGAAAAAAATATTGTCAATAAAAAATCTTACCAGTATAATCAAGTTTGGAAGAAAGGTAAATAAAAAAAACTGAAATAAATCTATTTTATAGAAAATGAAGCAAGTTGAATAGTAATGCAAACAGCACTCTCCAAAACAGTAATTTCACCAAGACAGAAAAATTTCAATATCATTCATCTTTCACCGGGAACAACATTTTTGATACATTAGACTCTCAACAAATATTTGATAATTAATGAATCCTTATAACACTTAAGAGAAATTGAATTTTGTATGGTAACCGTGTCTTCAAACTCTATGTACTCTTACATTATCTTATTTATTTATTTATTTATTTATTTATTTATTTATTTTTACTTTTTACATTATCTTTAACATTGAGAAACACAAATACCAAAAATTAAAAGGCAGAAAATAGATACCATAATTTTTACGATAACCAGATAATTATCTACAAATGAATGATTGATTTAAACAATAATACTCCTAATTAATATATTTTATGAGTAGTAAACAATTAACTATTATTTAATTTTAGCTGAGCACGTGTGTACCTTACATGGGTTATTTTAGTAAAGTAATCCACTTAATTCCTTATTACACAGATGACACCATTAGCAATTTGTCTAAGGCCATAAGAATTAAATGTAAGATACATGTTCAATCTTAGAGTTTCTACCTCCAGATTGCTTAATCACTCTCTACTTTCTAACTGTTGCTTAAGTTAATTAGGATCCTTATTAGTTTGCACCTCAATCCACAATAACTATATTTTGTAATTCCTATGATGCATTAATTATAAAAGGTTTTAAAATATTCTGAATTTTTATTGAAACATACTAATGTGTAGCTAAAATAAAATCCTAGGGCTGGAGAGATGGCTCAGCAGTTAAGGCACTTGCCTCTGGTACCTAAGGCCCCAGGTTCAATTCCCCAGGACCCACATATGCCAGACCCACAAGGTGGTGGCCCTGGTGCTCTTTCTCTCTCTCTCTCTCTCTCTCTCTCTCTCTCTCTCTCTCTCTCTCTCTCTCTCTCTCTCTCTCAATCTCTGTATCTCTGCTTGAAAAATAAATAAATAAAATATTTTTAAAAATAAATAAAAATAAAAATCCTAGCAACTATCTTTCAAATTATTTATTTATTTGCATGCAGCACATAAGAAAAAGTGGAGAGAGAGAGAGAGAGAGAGAGAGACAGAGAGAGAATATGTGTATTGGTATGTCAGGGCCCCTTTCCTCTGCAAAGGAACTCCAGGTGCATGCACTACTCATTGCATCTTTTATGTGATTAATGTTGAATCTATCCTGAGCCATCAGGCTTTACAAGCTAGTACCTTTAACTGCTGAGTCATCTATCCAGCCCCAAAATTATTTTTTAAATCCACTCTCACTTTATACCTTCCCAGGTGCTATTGAAACTGTCTTTTTTTTATATATAAAGCAGAAAGTTCAAATCTGCATGGAATTATGGATATATCCAGTAAAGAATGGCTTCCCTCCTTTCTCATCTTGTAAATTCTCTCCCTAGTCATCTTGCACATATAATAATCTGGACAATGACTAACTGAAATTTGGCTGAACTCAATAAAGCTACATGTTCAAAGCTAAATGGTTTATTCCTGGAAAATCATAACTTCAAGATTCAATTTCATTATTCTCAGACAGATTTACTCCTTTATTAGTTTCAACTGCTTTTCTTTGCATGTTACTTTGAAGCAACAAACTGAATTTGCTGTGCCTTTTATTTACTGATACTTCAAGCATTTCAGTATTGCCATCACATGCTGAATACCTGCTGCCTTTATCAAGGTTAACATTGTGTCCCAAGTCAGTCATTTCTCTCATGTGTTATTCTCCAGACACTACAACATTATGTGACTTTTTTTTCTGTAGTCAAAAATCCAATTTAGCTCTTGATGTAGCTCTTAAAAAAACTTTATTCTGTCAAATATTTCAGATACCATAAAATCAACAGGACATAAATGCTACATCTCTTACTAAAATTAGTTTTATTTAATGAGAGAATGTCCATATAATTAGCATTTTTATACCTTGGATTTACACACATTATTTAGCAAAGACATTTAACAAATGGCTGGATTCAGGAGAACAAGATATGAATAGATTACCCTAAAGGTAAGGGTGAGTCTTTTATGGGAACATGGCTCAGTAGGTGAATCATGGTGGTGGAATCGTCAGGGAAATGATCACACAATGCCAATAATTGCTTACCAGCCTCTAAGACCTTATGAATCCCAATGGGTTTTTTTTAAAGACCTTTGGGGATGATTGCATTTTGTCGGATTAATCAAAGCAATACTCCAGATTTCAAAGTGCAAAGGGAAAGTGCATATCATATGTAGTGGCTCATTCACCCTGCTTCTTGAGGTCGCCTGTGTAATCAACTCTTCTGGACTTCAAATATCCTCTCTCAGCTCTGCAAACAGTACTTCCCTGCTTGTCAAATCAATTGGAGCTAAGCAAATACAGTCTGTCCCATTCAACTCAGGAATTCAGCCCATGCCTCCTCTCAAACCCAGTACCCAGAACTGAACAAGTATGCCCCTATTACTTTTTAGAATTGGGAAAACCAGCTTCTTTTAATTTACTCTTAGATTTCTTGGTTTTCATAATGTGTGACATTGAAATGCCCTGCATTCGTAATCAACAAGATCCTAGGCTCCTCCGTGCTTCTCTGTAATATGTTTTATATTTCTCCTCCTATTATTTTTCTCTCTGTATGTATGTAGAACTCAGTTTGAAAGCTTGAAGTCAGATGTATACTCCTGGGAGGAAATTAGAACATGGTTAAGGAAAGAGGAGAGAATGATGAGTGAGCTCATTTGGTGAAACAGTCACCAACTGACTTATGGAGCTGTACCTATGTCAGGTGTGGCAGAAACCATAATAAATGTTTGTTGTCGAATGTTCTGAACACATGTAAGTTAGTGATTCTGAACTCTAAGCAGCTCAGGAGCATATCTAAAAACTTCAAATGAAATGAGAAAAATACAGAATAAAAAGAATATTTTGCTAGAGAAATATGTGCAGAATATGAGAAAAATAGAATTGCTGATACTTGGAGGAGGGTTAAAACCAGAACTAAAGATGTTTTAAATAAGCCATATAAGGAAACCTACTTCTTTGTATGTTTATTAAAACCTATGTAAGTAAAATAAATCAAAGGTTTCGGCAGAAGGATCCGGCTGGGGTATAAATGTGTAATAGAAGTTATACTTGTCACAGCAAAGCATTGGTGTTTTTAAATTTAATATTTTGATATTGGTAATATTTCTTATTGAGTTATCAGTGAGGCCTCTGAAGTGCCCCAAACAATAGAGGCTATTTCCCATCAGAACAAGATGGTGAGATCCTATTGCTGAAGACAGCACATGCTTCAGTTGCAGGGCATTGAGAAACCAAGCTAGACCTGAGCTGGAAGCCTCCTCCTTACTGACTAGAGGTCATAATGCTGCAAGTGTGATTCAACTTAAAAATTAAAAAATTCTTAACCAATAATGGTTCCTGCATGCTACATAACTGATTGTTGAGGGTACCTGTGTTATCAAGTCTTCTGGGCTTCAAATACTCCCGCTATGCTCTACAAATAGTACTTTCCTGCTGGTCAGACTCAATGTGACAGGAAAGATGTGCTCACTAGTGCAATAGTGGCATGTTTGTAATGGAGGTAACTGGCATCTCGATAATTGGAATTGAGGCGTGTTACATGTTAGTGAATTCATGCCTGATACTGAAAACCTAGTCACACTCTCTGGATGTGGACAGCTATCTAGCCCCAGGGGTGGGGGGATTACCATGGTTCTTTGACTATAGGGGTATATTTATGCCAACCATATTGTCCTCTATTATGACTTATGTCTATGCAGATATATTAGTTCTGCTCTTATTTTGACTAACGAAATTCTCTTTTTTTCAGGTGGCATTGATTCCTGTAATGGTTAAATTTTGATGTCAACTTGACCTTTCAAGTAATCTTGGGTGGGTCTCTGAGGATGTTCACAGGAAGGCAGCCTTTCAGTAAGGGGGCAGGATGTCAGGAAGCTCAAAGGAGCTAGAAGTAAACATCCTTTCCTGTGTGGGCAGTGCAGGAAGGAAATTCCAGAGACTCAGGAAGCCCTTAAATTGCAAGACCTCGCCCTAAGCCTATATAAAGGGAAAGAATTCTCCCCTGTCCCTCCTGCCTGTTTGCTGTTCTGTGTGCATGGTGTTGGTGATGGGTTTCTCTCTCTGCTTTGACCTGTGAAAGGAGACAGGCTCTTTTGCATTCTGGAACTTCCCCTGTATCTATAGCTACAAATAAATCCTTTCCTCCCATAAACTGTGCCTGGTTTGAAGATTCATCCCAGTGGCCTGTGGCTGACTGCGACATTGTCAAAATGCATAGAAGAAGTAACAGTTGAGTGTTTAGCACTTAATGAGGCAGGTCTATTATACAATCCATTGTCTCCGAGATTTTAATGGAAGAAGTGGATGAAAGAATATAAGAGCCAACGGATGCAGAAGAGTGCTTTGGCAAGCTCTCTCCCAGATGTCAAGTTGTCATTGTATTCATGAACTCACAGTGGCTGTCATTATTGCTCAAGACCTTCACAATACTGGGTCTGTTTCAGTCAGCTATGTACTGTTGGGATGCATCACCAAAGCAGGCACAATTTTGGTTGGAAAGCATTTTTTGTAGTTACAGATCCAGGGGAAGCTCCATAATGGTTAAATGGTTGGCTTCCTTTCCTAGGTCCAAGCAGAGAGAAACCCATCTCCAGCACCACACAAACATCAGCAAACAGTAAACTCTGCAGAGCCCAGATTGCATATCTATGGCTGGAATTCTAGATCCACCTCAGACACACAGCTGGAGCCTAGGAGGCCTGGCCAAGGAAAAACCTCCTCCAGCCAGGAGGCTGGAGACTAATCACAAGCTTTAATAAATCTTGAATCTATTGGCGTACACCCATTCAAACTACAGCAAGGTCTATCAACAGGTTTTCATGAATGATGGAGGAAAGCAAAAAAAAAAAATTAAAAAGACATCAATATAGAATAGTTAATAGTCGGAAAAAAATGGAGTGATCATGGAGGACCATGGGAGGGAGGAAAAGGGAGAAAAGGAACATGGTGGGGAGGATTATATAAATTAAAAATAGATTAAAAATATTATTGATGTTACCTGGTGCCAGACTGTTTAACACAGAAAGGAGCAAGACAAAATGAAATCTCTATAGACTGTTTTCCTTGGAATAAAAAACTGAGATTTGTCTCTTGCTTGGCATTTTGCTTAACCACATTATTCATTGAGCCTTTTTAATTTTTTTTGTTAAAACTATTAATTAAAGGGCCTTCTAAGCCAGAAAATAAGCTTAGTCTATTTTGCAAGAAGTCATTTCTAATAATAAAGACCTACTTCTATGTATAAAGAGATGAAAACCAGCACCAAGTTCACATTCTCGCTCTGTCTCTATCATTACATTTTGAACAGCAGAATGTTTATTTAAAACAATTTCACTTAGTCAACCAATTTCTGTGTTCATGTTAATAGTGTAATTTTTTAAAACTGTTATGCCACCATGGTTACAGATTCTTTCCCCATATTCCTCAACTTTCAAACTAAAAACAAACTCATTAAGCATTCCTTATTCCCTGCTCCATGCATGATGGGGTACTCTGTTGCTCTATGTATGATTCTGGCTATTTTAGACACTGACAAAAGTTGATCTTTTGTATCCAGTTGTTTTACTTACCATAATAGCTTCAAAGATCATTCACATCACAGGTGTTATCAAAATTTAATTCTTTCCAGGGCTAAACAATATTCACAGCATCAATAGAGCAGTTTGTGATCCCATATACCCATTGATGGGCATTTGGATTCCTTTCCTTTCTAATTACTATGATTATTGCCTCTACTAACACTGGGGGATGAAATTAGAGTGAATTTCTGTTATTAACACCTTGGCTTTACATCCTGCAGTAGAGTTGCATGATTCTGTGTGCTATTGCTTTTCAATGACTTTGTTGGACATATTATAATCACTTTGATGCTAATGTAATTAAATAGAGAAGAGGTCTATTTAGTCTCAAAATATGAGAGATTCTAAGCTACTACTGGGTGGACTCACTGCTGTGGTCTCAAGTGGACATAATGGATATGAATGGTTGGGGGCCTTTGGTAGAGCAAACTGTTCAGATGCCTGGGAAAGACAAAAGAGAGAAAGGAAAATCTTCTCCAATGATTTCCTTCAAGGATGTGCTTCCAATGATTTTAGCACATCCGATTAAACCCTGCTATCTACAACTTCCACCTCTTCTCTATCCCAATTGGGACCCAGCCTTCAACACATGGAAATACCTGGGAAACACTCAAACAAAAACAACATTATATCAAGAATCAGGAACATAATAAATCCAATTAATAAGGATGTTTATGGTAAACTATGGCTTTCTTTTGGAAAGAGCAATTAGTACTTTTTTTTTGAGGGCGCAGAGATTGTAACACCAGCACTTGGGAGGAATGGCAAGAATATTAGTAGCTCAATGTTATCCTCAGCTACATAGTAATTTCCAAGGCAAATATGTCGAGAACAGCAAGATTTTGTCTCAAAATAACTGGCCACCTCTCATACAATTCATAACCCTTATACCATAGGCTAGTCTAGCAAGGCCACTGAGGAGGGTCCCCAGCTGTTTGGGGACAGGGAGGTGGGAAATGGGGAGCATCATAAGACATGCTCATAAAATGTATCTAATTATTAACAATAAGTATGAAAAACCATACAGATAATAATATTAATAATAGAAATAATAATTTAACAATTAAATAAATACAAGCCAAAAATGACAATAAAATTCCATGATGTTGTTATAAATTAATGCAAGTCATAAAAGCAAGTGAGCTTGGAGAATCATGTGTTTACTCAAATGCTAGGTGAATCATGGTTAACTAAAAATTGGGGCTTTTAAAAATAATGGACTTTACATGCTTTCAAAATGTGGACTACTTTTAGTTTTGTATAAATATTTTTCCCTTGTTTTGATATCTGTTTACTGCCAGAGCACAGTTTCTCATGTTTTAAGTTAATACAAAAATGATCACTATTGAGCTGGAGAGATGACTCAGCTATAACAGATACTTACTCATAAACCTAAAGGCCCAGATTTGATTCCCCAATAAGCAAGTAGAGCCAATTTGGCCTGTGCATCTGGATTTTGTTTGCAGAGGTAGAGGCCCTGGCTTGTTCATTAAATTTCTCCTTCTCTCTCTCAAAATAAATACATATTTCTAAAAATACTTAAAATAAATACCAGAAAACAAAACACCAAAACCAACTCCAGGTTTGGGGCATGATTACACATACCTAACCAAGCATTCAAGGGGTTGAGGCAGGAGAATTTCAAGTTAGGGACCAGACTATATGCCATAGCAAGAGCTGTTCTTTATCTCTAAATAAATAGATAGATAAATTCTCCTAAATATATATCTAAATACCCTTTTGCAAAGCATTGCTCAGTGACATTGCTCTGGAATGGTCATTTCATATAAAACTCTCAACATTGATAGAATGAAGTAAAGGCCATTGAACTTTCTTCTCCAAAGAAGAAAAAAAATCAAGACTATTAAAATTTTTCAGATACTCTTAGATTTTGCATGCATTTTAGAAGTAATTTTAAATCTAGTAAATTCAAAAAAATTGACCGTAAGCAATTATTTGGAAATTATATCTTTCAATATCTTCATAATGTTGGGGTTTCCATATGTTATTAAGTAACAAGAGTAGAAATAATGACAAGTAGTGCTCACAGATACACACACATTTTCCTCCCCCATAGGTAATTCCTTCCTGTCCCTTGGCTTTCAATGTTCAAGCACCGATCTGAATTTCTAGCCCTTAATACTCAGGGAAAATAGGCAAGTTCATTGCGGAACCCTATGACTATGTATACTTGTATGGATGAATGCTATTTTCAATTTGAACTACAGACACGACTTCTCTTCCAAACATTTCCACATATTATCTGTATGAAATGGTGAGGCTGTGAATACAGAGAATCAAACATTGGCCTATGCCTTGAAGATGCTGTTTCCCTTCAGGAAAGAATATCCCAGCAAGTCTGCCCCTAAGCACTGCAAGTAATTCTCATATCCATCTTCTTCCACTAGTTACAGCTTCACTGCCATAGTACACATTGTAATAGACTTAGTCTTTCTCTTGGATTTAGGAAATCCCTTCTCCTTATTGGATATTTTACTCTTATGTTCTTAGACATTTAAACATTTTTTTCTTTATTTTTTTCTTCGCTGGGGACAGGAGAAAGAAAGAAATGGAGAGGGGGAGATAGAGAGGCATAGAGAGAGAGAGAAAGAGAGAGAGAGATTGGGAACACCAGAACTCTAGCCAATGCAAACTACAGATGAATGTGCCACTTTGTTCATCTGGCTTTAAGTTGGGAGTTGAACCTGGGCTGGCAAGCTTTGCATGGGAGCACCTACCTTTAATCACTGAGACATCTCTTTAACACCATATTTGAAGACACTTTCTTTTATCACTAAGACCCTTATGCTTTAACAAGTATGTGCTTAATTTGATTGAGTGGCCACAGACCCATGGGATGATTCATAATAAAGCACACCCATAATTTTTGTATATAAATATGAGGTGATGCTGAATTAGGAAGTCAATGTTGGACAACTACACACAACACACACACACACACTATATATATATATATGCTGAGACTCATGGGTAGGATTCATATACCCTTTCCCATAAAAAATAAAATAAGTTAAAAGAAAGTTACTTAGATCCTTATTTCCTGTCTTAATGTTTAAAAACTATACCCATCATACTATACGTGTGTCAATGAGAATAAAAGACAAAAATACAAACTATAAGCATGAAATTTGGTAAAGCTGGCAGAACATCTGAATCGTTAGTGATATTGGCAAATATATGAAACAGGCAGTTTCTTGTAACATGAATATAACTGTCTTTATTTCCTACGATATTATATCATTTACCTAATGCAGAATTACAAATCACCTTAAAACTATGTTGTTTAAAACCACAATTGGTGTTGCTTAAGATTCTGTAAGTTGGTGCTATGCTTGGAGCTGTAAGGCTGGAATCTTTTGGTCTTGGGTGAGCCCAATCACCCTTCAGTGGTTGGTCCGCAGTGAGATGATTAATCAGATATCTACAAATTTCCTTGCATGCTTCATCTTCCAAGAGACTCACTCAGGTTTTCTTTCATGGAAATGCAGGTGATCTATATACAGGGTTGTAGCTTGAAGGTCTTGAGGCAGATTTGACCCAGTGACCTTTATAAAATTCTACTGAACAAGAAAGTCACTGCCACAGGGAGAGGAAGGAAAAACTCTACCCTTGATGGGAAGAGATGGAATGTCACATCACAAAAGATCAAAGGAGCAGAGAAGTACCAGGGTCACAGTGGAAGCAAATCAAGTAGATTCATTGTTAGTTTTTTTTTTTTTTTATTGTCCATAATGAGTTACATTATTTAGTGGGCAAACCATGCGTTGTTATCCCGAATTCCCCGCTTCCCCCCCTCCCCCTCCCTGATCAGTTGTATATCCTCCTTCGTGGGCTGTCTGTATTAGTCCTTGTGGCAAGGGATCCTGTATATCTTAGTACTCATCCCGGTCTTCACCTAGGGAGGATCCATAGGGAACTCATTGTTAGTTTTGACTTTCCACTGAGCATCATTTCACGTTAGCACCTGTGTGTTTCTTCCTTAGTTCTGAACACTGCTTTTTATTCCCCTAGGTTATTCATCACTATTCTTTATGGTCTGCAATTAAACCTTCCTTAGATAGTCTTAGTCTTCTTAGAAAGTCTTCCCTGTCACTTTCATACAGCTCTGTTGTCCCATCTCCAGTTACTCAACTTTCCCAATTGGACGATAAATTCAGAGAAGCTGGGAACTCCATTGTATTCATGACAATAGTTTGTACATTTCCTGATAGATGAAAATACTGAGGATCTTTTAATTGTCTCAGCGAATCAATAGTGAATATCGAATAAATATTATGAAATACATACATTTCTATATCTCCAGCCTACTTATGTATTCAATAGAGCAAGAGTTGCTCTTATTAGTTGAAAAAGAGTCACAAGGGGAGGGCTCCTTTCATGGGTCTCCAATCTTTCCATTGTTTGTTATTTCATAGATACACAAATGTGAAGAGATCTGGAATGTCCTGTTTATATTTATGAGACTTCGTTTATATACAGCTATTTGCATCGTTTCTCGTATTCACCATTTCATCTATAAGCTTTTCTTCTTTCACTGGCCATTTCAAGTGCTATCTTCTATGAAAACTTGAGCATTCCCAGCAGATACAAGGTATTTTCCAGTTGTCCTCTTAATATCTCTTGGTATTTCCAAGAAGGAAAGTAGGTTAGTTTTCTTTTTCCATCATTCAAACTGTGATTCGTGTCCTAACAATCTGTCTGAAAAGTACTGTCTCCATTGCTTTTCTTTATTCATGATGATTCCCCATATATTTTAATATTCAGTAAAAATTCTTTTTTTATAATGATAGAGCATGAGCATGTTCTGATGTTTTTTAAATATTTTATTTATTCATTTTCAAGCATATATATATATATATATATATATATATATATATATATATATATATATATATATATATATATAGAGAGAGAGAGAGAGAGAGAGAGAGAGCACCAGGGCCACCACCTTGTGGGTCTGGCCCATTTGGGTCCTGGGGAACTAAACCTGGGACCCTAGGCACTGGAGGCAAGTGCCTCAACTGCTGAACCATCTCACCAGCCCAAAAATTCTTGATTTTAAGTGTGTGATGTAGTCAGCCCTTTCAAAGAGTTGTCTGCATCAATCTTGAAATTAATTATAAAATAAAATGGTTTTAATTTTTCCTTATTGAATTTGTTTCTGCTCCTTATCACACAACATCCCTGTGAAATCTAAATGAGCTGCTTACCTTGTAACATTTTTCAAAGTACAGCTCTATGGCATAATCACACATACATAGGAGCCTAGCCGTCTCTTCTTAGCAGTTGTTCAAAGCTTGCTTCACGTTCCTACTTATCTTACCTTTGTCCCCTTCATTTTATCTTATTTCCCATTTTATTCCCTTCCAATTACTGAGTTCCAGTACCATTGGCTCAGGACTGAGACCACTCCTGCCCAAAGTACCACAACCTTCCAAGATAAACACCTCCAATTACAATTGCTCCTCAAAATAAGACAACATTTATGTTATGAAATTGTGACAGATAAAAAATACTTTAAAAAGAACTCTCTCTGCCTCTCTCTCTCTCTCACACACACACACACACAATCACAAACTTCCATTGACAGACTAGTAGACTGAAAAATCCCTGAGTAGATGTGTTCATTCTTAAATCTTCCAGGGGTCCTTGATGATATTTCATGGGAGTCCCTTCCAGTTCCCTGTAGCTCTCGAGCAACCACTAAGATTTTATTCCTTTCCAAACTTATTCTTTCTTAAGAAAATCAGAAAAGCACCCCTAGGAATAGCGTGCTCCATGAGATAGGGGCTTGCAGATGTTTTCTGTCACTGGTCTGCTTACAGAATATTAGAGGGCCAAAGACATTTTAAGATCTCACATAATCGTAATCCCCCTTGAGTAACTGTGATTGCTCTGCAGGCACTAAAATTCTGTAAGTCAGCAATGGACTCAAGTGCCGGCAATTGCATGCCGGAGCCTGTTTCCTATGCAAGTCTCTCACTCGATTCAATTATAGGTTCACTGTATTATCCAGCTCTCATGTAAGAGGTAATTTCTTTGTCTCCTTTGTCTGAGCCCTTTTGTCTAACTGA
>PVHP010012605.1:0-42699 GCA_004024765.1 Zapus hudsonius
CTTCGTTTTTGTATCTAAATCATGACCAAGGTCCCTAGAGTTTTTTCATATATTATCTACCTGATATTATTGTTAGTTTTGCAATTTACATTTATGTCTGTTTTGAGTTAAATTATTGCATCTAAAATTCACATTTGATCTGCTAGACTGTAAGAACTGAGGGGGAAGCAGGTACAAGTCACGTTAAACTGAGACATTACTCATTCCATCTCTTACTTAGTTTAAAACTATATAAAACATAGGCAAGCTATAACTCAGCCATTACAATGGGACATTTCCATTACAGATCTCACAGTCAACCATTAGAATGTTTGAAAGACCTTGGTATACAGGCCAATGTTCATATTTACAGTAAATTACTACACTTCAACATCTTAAGAATAATTTCAAGGTCATAAGTCCTGCTGTTCCTAGGTGAGAGTCCTAGTTCAAGCCCTGTCCTGACCCCATTTTTGCTGAAAATATTATAGAATATTTTATTTCTTGAATCTTTAAAAATAACCCCAATATTGCTTGTCTTTGACTCCAGAGGGTTTAAGTTTGTCAAAGATCTTAACAACATACTTTCAAATTAAGATTAAAATTGGCATGTTCTTCACATAGCATAAAAGAATTTATCTGGAATATTCAAGTAAGAATGAAGTTATTTGCAAAATTTCAAATCTGAGCTTTGCATTGCTGAACATATATGCCAGCTAATAAAGTTATTTTGAAAAATACTACTTTCCAGTTACCAGAAATGACCCTGCATCTGAATTAAAATTTGTGCATAGAGTCAAATTGTTATCACTGCTTCACTTGCTCTTGCTAGTCTTCGGGTCCTTCATTGACTCATCAATATGTTCTGCTTCTCCCAGTAGGTGTTGCTTTAGGTTCCGCCATTGTTGTGGAAGAAGGATCTAGAAACAGAGAGAGGGCTCTACAAATACAGAAACCATCACAATCAGACTTAGAGATAATTATATTATGTTTTGAATGTATTTGCAATACACATGAAAATAACTTAAGAATACATTCTGAATAAGAACAATTTCATTAAACTTCCAGTCCTGTTTTGGTAAAGTAGTAGAAGGTAAAACACTATGTATTTTATGCTTTCACATAGGTACACATTTAACCATTTTATATAGAATTAAATATTCATGGCTTATAATAGTGTCCTTTTCAGGTCAAATTTTATATGTGGTTGGACACATAAATTAAGAAGTTATAATCAAACTATCTGGCCTGAAAGGATTTTTTTTAATCTTAGCCAATTTGATTAAATGACTTAGGTTTTGGTGGCCTGTTTGATCTAATTCATCTCAGAGTTGATGTACTTTTAATATTTCCTATGATAAAGGGAAGACTAACATTACTGTTTCCTGTGAAACAGACATACTTTGGAAATACTACAAGTATTATTTTAGGCTATATTTATGCTAAAATAATAGCACACCCAAGAATGGAAGGAGAGAGTGTCTAAGTCTGGGAAAAACTGATCAGTCTAGCAGCTCCTGGTCCCAGCCACAGAATCCTTCCTTCTCCGAGATGTTGACCAACGTGACCCATGAAGTCCCCAATACATGACAGGATTCTGTCAAAGCTCTTGGTTACCAACCCCAGGCCTGAGGAGATCCTGTTGCTGAAGAACCACAGAAAGCCATCTATCAGTACCGAGAGACCCTACAAGGTCCAAAATGGTTACCAGCCCCCAGATGGTAGTTAGTGCAGAGCTGGAAGGTGCTGCATAAGCTGCCAGGGGAAACTGGTCAATGACAGCTGGAATAAACAGAGTCCACTGACATGAAACGCAGTTGGCCACCGAGTAGGCTGAACACACTGCCTACTGGGAGAGAACAGTGAACCACGAAGAAAGCACCTGTGCAATGGAGGCACCAAAGTCTGGGGGAGGCAATCAACAGCTGACAATTCGGCCAGGAATTCAGTGAAGTGGAGTCCTTGACTGGAACTGGGATTTCAGGGTAAATTACATAGGGAACCAAATCTTATGACCCCAGAGAGAAATTCACCTTACAGGTGATTTACAAAAAGCTACCAGTAGAATCTAGCCAACTCAGGAAAGTGTATCTCAATTAACCTATGCTGATCTCACTCTCCAATGGAGATTCTGTTTGTATTTTTCAGAAGGTGCCGAGAGAGCTGTGGCTCTTCCAACCCTACCATTGAGCCACAGGCCGATAGCTGTCTTCCTGGCAAGAGATGTGCCACCCCAGACCTACCATGGAGGATCCACAGGCAGTGATGGGATAAGCAAGAGACCTATAACCACAGCCAATCGGTCAACCCAGGACGAATCAGTGAAACAAATACCAATTATTTTAAACACAACCTCAAACAGAAGCAAAGAGGCTCTTAAAGACCTCAACAATAAAGCAGCCTTAATACTCACCCACCATGACTCAGGGAAGTAATTGGAAGAGGGGGTGGAAAGATTGTAAGAGCCATGGTGGGGAAGAATATCCAGAGACAAGGCCCCCCTCAGTAACAACATGCAAAGGGGGGCGGAATCAGGTTAACTCCTAGGCTGTTCACATCCCCCTACCCCATGGACTGATCCAAACTGCCCACAGAGGAGGACATCCAATTGACCGGGGACAGGGAAGAGGGAAATAGGGGAAGTGGAGACATCAGCACATTATTCCCTTAATAAGTGTATCTAATTATGGACAATAAAATAAAAATAAAATAAAATAATAGCACACAATTGTATCTTCAACTAATATCAATATAAGCCAATATCAATATATTCCTATATAATTTGAAAATTATATATATTTTCAAATCATAACCAAGTCACTAAGGTTACATTTAAATAAATATAGTAAAGTTAGAACAAATTTTTAAATACTAATGCTAAAATATACTGTCTTTTTATTAAAATTTACAATGCTAAACAATAAACATGATTTATCACAAAATTTTTTGATTAGTAAACAAGTAGTTAATTGTACAAATTTAAGTACAAAATATATACTTATTAAAATGGCCTGGAATACCAGTGAGGAGACAGCCTACAAAATGACAAATATCTTGACAACCATACTTGCAACAGGGAATTAATATTTAGAATATGTAGGGATTTGCAATTATTACCCTCCAAAATCCAAATCATTTAATTAAGTGGGAAATAGTCTGAATATGAATAAACAGTTCTGAAAAAAATACAAATGAATAATAAATATTTGAAGATATGTTCAAAGTCCTTTGCCACCATGGACAAGTCAATTAAGACATTCAAAATTTCATCTCATTTTAGAAATCATGGTGCTCATTAACAAAATAACACAATCTGCAAAGTTGTGTTGCTATAAATTGGTTCACCCACTATAGAACTCAATATTGTGGGTTTCTTCAAAACTAAAAATAAGAGAACTGTATGGCCCAGCAATACACTATACCTGGGTATGTACCTCAGGTACCATGGTATGAGTCATACCATGGAGAAATTTGCACACCACATTTATTCCTGCATTATTTTCAGCAACCAAGAAATAGAGCTAGCCTAGATGTCCAAAAGCAGATGACTGGATGAAGGAAATGTGATTCATATCATGGTGGAATTTTATAAGCAAACAAAATAATGACCCTTTGGATGTATTTTTTAAAAGCATACAATGAGTTTCTAAATGCTACTTGTATTTTGAACCAAATTGCAAAATCCACACAATGTTAATTTTTGTTCCTCAACCCCAAACTGTCCTAAAGACTATGTTAAATAAACTTTTCTAATTTAAGTATAATACATGGGGTTGGGGGGCGGGATTAAGTTGTTTTAATTTAGCTTTATGTTCCATTGGAAGTTCACATAATTATATTCCTTTAGTAAGTGATTTTGAAATTAAACTTAATTCATGCTATTTGGAAACTCTTTGCTCCACACGCCCTTATTTGATTACTTTGATGGACTGAATTTTACCCAACTCAATTCTAATGGTTTCCATAAAGATAGAAATCTTTGAATAATCATTGATATAGTGATGGTTGATAATTCAGCTAAAAGTACTGCCGAAACAAGTCCTTTTCTTATAAATTAAAAGGTAAATAGAAATTTTGTTATGATAGAATCCACAATTCTTTTTGTTCTTAGAAACAAGACATTTCATTGTTTTATGAAAACTCAGTTAAGAAACATCCTACAAGGAGGAAAAGGCATGAGTCATCTGCCCCAGGAAGGAAATCATTGCCAAATTGAAATGTGGAACTTGTGGATAAAATATGATTTTTAGATGAGGTTATTATTTAAAATTATATTTGTTTCATTTATTCTTGCTAGTGTTTTAAAAACAGCAAGAAAAGAAAATATTACTGCCGGAAGAAAATCTAGATGAGCAAAAATCACCTGTGTTTTTCCTCAGGCTGTTGAATATCTTTTCACCCAGTTTGCATCAAGTAGATGGTCTGTCAGTCTCTTCTGACAAGAGTCAGCACAGGTTTTACATTGAAAGCTGATGTTTTCTAGACAGGACAAGCATCTTAAGCAATAAATAAGAAAACTAAAGCATCACAAAAATAAGCTCAGATTTGGTTTCTATACATCAGCTGCTCTTTATGTTAAAGCAGAATCAGAGATCACAAATAGTTGTAATAAAACCTACAACTCATCATCTTGGTTTAATTATCCTTCTGACTTCTTTTTTAACATTTTTAAAAATTTATTTTATTTTATTTGTTCCCTTTCAAGCAGAGAGATACAGAGATGGAGATAGATAGATAGATAGATAGATAGATAGATAGATAGATAGATAGAGACAGAAAGAGACAGAGAGACTGCACAAGGGCCACCACCTTGTGGGTCTGGCTTATGTGGGTCCTGGGGAATTGAACCCCGGGGCCTTAGGCACTGGAGGCAAGTGCCTTAACCGCTGAGCCATCTCTCCAGCCCTCTTCTGACTTCTTGATTGGCAATATTTTTCTTTTTCCTTATTTTGTTCTTTGCTATGTTGCGGAAAACCAACAACAGAAAATAACCCCGACTAAAATGTCTTGTTAGAATTCAACTAGCACTCCCTAAAATTGGCTTGTTTTGTGAATTTATGTTGACTGGCTGAACAAATAATAAATTGCTTTAGTGTTGTTTGTTTTGATGAATATGTACTGGACTCTCCCTGTCTGTAGGAGATGGATTCCAAGGGTCAACACAGAAACCTGAAGTTCTGGATAGTGCTGGACTCTGCATGTACTATTTTCTTTGTGTACATACATATGTTAGCAACATAATTCTGAGTAGAGTAAGAGACTGACAATAATAAGTGAACAGGTTTTAATCATTTCTGCATGTGATTTGTCTTCTTTCCTTAAGCTGATGACATTCATCTTTTCAATAAAAGGGAGGAAATTATAGCTTTTCTTTGACATATGGGAATTTCTAGTATCACTACTCATGCTTGGGGGCCTTTATTAAGTGAAATCTGTGCTGTGCTAATACAACACTCCAGTATCATGACAGGCAAATGGATCTGATGGAAATCTCTGGATTGCCTGCCAAGGGCCATTGTGGGTATGCTGGATAAAGAAATGGTTCCAGCCCTGTGCAACAGAACAGAGTTGTGAGAGATTTCATCCTGGGAGACATTCAGATTCAAAACAAAATAGAAGACCTACAGAAAAGTTTACTTAAATAAAAAAGTGGTTTTCATGTTCGCATTCAGGACGGTGGTCTAGAAATCAGTCATTGACAAAGCAAGAGTTATAAGATTTATCTTCTTTTAATGTGAGTAGATTTGGTCTTTGGATTTTCTAAGCAAGCTGTCTGTAACAGCCTACGGAGTCTGATGAGGAAGAATGTGATCTGTTGAAACATTTCTGACATCCTTTTCCCTTTGGCATCCTTTTCCCTTAGGCATTCAGGATTTCCTGGTTTTTTTCACATTAAATATTCACTGTACTTATATTTTTAGAATAATATAACCAAAAATTGATTACCTATCAGTGTACTTATAATTTTCCATTTTTGTGGCAATGTGGCAAGCTTCAAAATCCAGACATATGGAGAAAACTTTAAATATATATATAAAATTTTATATATATATATATATATATAATTACTTTCTGTCAAAAAGATAGCCACAATATTTTCTACATTTTCTGCTGGATTTTCGAAGCTGTCTCAGTGAAAAAAAAAAAACAAATGCCATTTCAACAGGCATTGTAATGTTGGTGTCCTTGCAAAGCTGAAATGGAGGCTCCCTGGAGAGCTTGTGTGAACATTGCTTGCAGACTAGCCTAGAGCAGCATCAAAAAAGATGGAAACTCGGGCAATTTCTTCTATAACTCTTTTAATACTAACAAAAGAAAAATCTTGAAGTTGGTCACTAAATTCTTGATCAGTAGTACCAAGTAAAGAGCATACAAAATGTAATTCAACAATCTTTGGACATAAATTATGATACCTTGATCTGATAGCTCAATAGGAATCTAATCTTAATTTGCAAAGAAAATTACTATTCTTTTATAAAAGTTAAAATTCCCTTACAATAGGTAATTCAATTAGTACTATGACTTAGTGGATTGAAACATCACAAAATTGTAGAAGATTTCCATGTTAAAAAAAAAACCCACAAAATTAGTTATTGATTTTTCAAATCCCCTTTGCCTCAACCCTGGTTATTTAATTTTGACACTATAATTTCTTTATTCTCTGTATTATGAGATATTTTTCCATGCCTCTTTTTTTCTATAAAACCATTATCTATTCTTTTTACTTTTTTTCTTTTCTCCAATCTACTAATTTAAACCAAAAATTCTACATTTGACTTTTCATTGCCTTTTCTCTCAGAATTTCTCTAATTATCTTCTCTGATTTATCAAATCCTTTTAACTTTTATGCAAGATCTTTTCTGATTGTACTCTATGAATCACAGGGTAACAAGGAACAAAATCAGCCCCTTTAAATAATCTGATTCAGGCTTTCTGAAAATTCCATGTGCATCCACATCACCTGGGGAACTTGATCCGAAGCAGAACCTGAACCAGCAGATGTGGACTGGAGCCTGGACTTCTCTTACAGTTCACACTCGGTGCCCAGACCATCTTCTCAGAACCAAGGGTCTGGACAAATCCTGGATTGTGGACGTCACTCCCAGTCATTAAATTTGCCACAGCAGCCCTTTGCTGTGGGAACACGTGTGGTGATACAAGCTCTGCAAGCCTTCTTTATCCTATCATTGCATTTACTACCACATTTTATTAAACTCCTTTCTGTCTTAACAATAGACTTGAAGAACTAATAGATGAGTATTAATTTTGAATGGCTCCCAAAAGGTTTCTTTATATATACATGCCTATTGACACACTCATGTCTCTACTTAGGACTTTTTCATTCTCAATTTCTTTGTACTTTAAGACTCAATTAATTTTTCCTTACCTTATAAATGGACAAACTCAGGTTTGAATTAACTACACTAAAATATGCTGCCTGGGTTATCATTCTGGGTTTTCTTTAGCAGGATAGTACACTCATAAAGTTGATACTTCTGACAAAATACAGGAGAAAAGAATATACAGGTCAGAAACAATGAGTATTAGTTATCAACAAAGGGCTATAAAATACAAATCAGAATAAATAAATGTTATGAAAAAGTTAAATATCCTCTAGTTCTAGTATTTGTATAAGTTGGGTAAATTCCAGAAGTAATTTAACATAACTTCAGTGGACTTTGATTCAAATATTTATCAGCTGTCATCAAGAATTAATATCGAGGCTGAGTCAGGGAGTCCAAAATCAAAAATACCATCGCCTCAGCCTTACAAACCAGAGAAGTACAGATGCTTCTTGGATGGCAATGGCCTTACAGCAATGTACACTCTCTGTAGGTGGAAATATCTTCTTGAAAATGCATTTCATGCCTCATGGTGTTGAGGATGTGCCCCCATGTGAGTGGGAGATGCTCTCTGGGAGCTCAGGCTTTCAAACAGTGCCCGCCATAGGAGGGTTGCCCTGCAAACCACTAACCCAGAGTGAGGTCACAGGTTCAAGTTCTAAGTGTCCTTTCTTCTGAATGTGTATGAAATTAGCACCTTGGCAAAGCTGAAGTTTCATGAGTCAAGCTCTTGTTAGCCATTGAGTCATGGACCATTTTATGTCTCAATAATTCCAGAACAATCTTGAGAGCTGTCAAAAGACACTACATTGATCATTTTTGTTTTGTATCTCCTTAATTTACTCCTTTTACTCATTTTTTCCTCTTCATTCTTTGTTTTTTTCTCTGTTCTTTTCTTACTGTTTCTCCATTTTCTTAAGAGTTATGTCCAGATCACTGACAGTGTACTTCATTATTTTCTAATATATGTGTTTATCAAATTTCTCCAAGTCAATTTAATTTATAGCAGGACCTTGGAAAACATCACATGCATTACTTAGCTATTCTTTTCAAAATGTTTTATAACCACTACTGCAATGTCTTCTTGACCTGGAGTTATTTAGAATTGCACAACTTAATTTCAAAATAGAAGAATATTTTCTCATTAACATTTGATTAGTCACTGCTGGCTTAATGGGTTTATGATCCTAGAGAATAATTTGTATAAATTTAATCCTTTTCAATTGAGACTTATTTTGTGGCAGAAACAAAATACTTTGTATGTTAAATATGATTTTAAAAAATAATGTTCATTGTGCTAAGAATGTTTTATAATTGTTAGTTGAATCGTTTTTAAAAGCTCTACTGCTCAAATATGATGTCTCTTTTTTCTAATGATTACTGTCCTCCCTCCTTTCTCCTCACCCTCCCTTTCTTTCCTCCCTCCTTGAGATAGGGTATCCTGTAAGCTGGTGTTGAACAGGCTATCCATGATGACCTTGAACTTCTAATCCTATTGCCTCCAGAGAATGATGTGGGGAGTCTTCCTCAGTCACTCACCATTTTGCTTTGACATAGGGTCTTTTATTGAACCTGGACCCACCTGGATGTGTTGAGCAGCGAGACCAAGGGGTTTTACTATCCCTTAGAGGGCCTAGGATGACAGGCATGCTTGCAAGGGACAGCTGTTAAATGTGCCCCGGGGATTTAAATTCAGGTAGTCTTGCTTGCTTAGCAGTAACTTTAAACTTTGAACCTTCTCCCCAGCCCTAGGAAGCAAGATTTCAAGGTGATTCTAGAAATTTATAAATCAAGTACAAATTAGAGGCAGAAGATATTTTAAAGAAAAACTGTAGAGTAAATAAAAATCATTTAGTAATTGTTTACTCTTTGTATACTAACTTTGAAAGTATTTGAATCATGAAATTTAATTTTGTCACTCAGACATACTATATATTTTCTTTCCTTTTTATGTTTAGAGAAGATTATTTGGAATTTATTTTAAAGCACAAGTTGAATGAATTAATTAGTAATATTTTCTCAAATGTTATTATGAAATTCTAATATCATTTATTTCCACTTCTGTTATATGTTCTAAAAAGAAAAGAGAAGCATATAAAGAGGAAATTCATTTGGATATTATCCTGCTTGAGAGATTTTCTTCAAGATTCCTTCTTTTACTTTCATGGAATACATTTCTCTTACTTATTAATAAACTCTTACAATTGAATTATCATGTTAGATTAACTTTTGCATCAATAATTCGTTAGTTTGGTAATGGCACTAGTCTACTTTTATTTTTATTATTTTATGCAATCCATTTTGTAACTATCTATATTTCTCAGGAAAACTTTCTCTTTTATTCTCCCCCAAATGAAGAGACTCAAAATTCCCTAATGGGGCTGGAAAACACCTCAGCATTTAAGGTACTTGCCTGCAAAGCCTAAGGACTCAGGTTCTATTCCCCAATACCTACATAAAGTCAAATGCACCAAAAGGACCCTACATTTGCCTCTGGTGTTGGTTTGCAATGGCTAGAGGCCCTGGCACACCCATTCATTCTCTCACTCACTCCCCTCTCTGTGTGTGAAAATGAATAAGTAATATATATTTAAAGCCAGATGTGTAGTTCATGCCTTCAATCCCAGGACTCACCCTTAGGAGACAGTGGGATCGCTGTGAGTTTAGGCCACCCTGAGACTACATTGTAAATTCCAGGAAAGCCTGGGCTAAAGCAAGACCCTACCTCAAAACGAAACTAAAATTAAAACTGTTTCTAATAACAGATAAAATATGATTCCCTTATGTTTAGAATCCATGAAAGCTAAACTCAGAGAAATAGAAGGTCAATGTGTGGCTATCAGAGTCTGTAGCATCGGTAGAAGGATTGATGAGAACTTGGTGGAGGAACAATTCAGTTAGGAGGAATATATTCAAAGTCTAATTGCACATTATGGCAATCATAGTAATGAAATACATTTGATAATTGCTAAGAGAGCAGAATTTAATTATTTTCCCCATGAAAATACAATAAGAAATAAAATATATGGTGATTAGCTTAATTAGTAATTTATACATATAGCAAAACAATATATGATGCACTAGAAAATATACAGTTTTTGACTATTAGAAAAATCATTATAAACAAAGAACAGAGGCCCTACTCTTTAATATCATGCTTAAATAGACCTGGGGTGTGGCTCTTGAGTGAACTTTAGTAAGTTGCTCTTCCTGTAATTCTGATGTCCAGCTGGGCTGAGGGCATCTGCTGATGTCTGCTGCACTCCCTAAATGTAAGAGCTCCATTCACTGACCCATTTCCTAGGTAACGGATTACTTGGAAGAAAAGAGGCATGAAATAATTGTTTAATTGATGAGGTACTGAGCAAGGTACTGATGTAGTCCATGGACTTTGAAATATGCCACTCTGGAGACATAATTGTATATAGAAGTAATCTTTTTCCTTTCTTACTTTCCAGTAAAATTTCTGTCACTAAAAATTTCAGAACGAATTTAAGTTACAATGTCTTTTCATTTGGGATGAAGTTATCATTTTTACACTCAGTATCACATGATGCTGGTAATTCAGAGATATATACTCCCAGATATGTAATGATAAATGCTTACTTTTTAAAAAAGAAACAAGACTGGATGCTAACTCTCTTGTAAACCATGTACTTGGCTTAACTCTTTCTCATATTCACATTTTTGTGGTATGCTGTATGAATAAGGCTGCTTTGAGATTTTAGATTGAATATTTTCTTAGGAAACTATGGAATATTGCTATTACCATCAGATTCAGTTCTTATTCATATGTCAGTGTATATTATTTTGAAAGCACATTACATTGTGATTGGCTTGACATTTGCTATTGTGTAAAAATGGATTCGAAACATTAGATTTCACTGAACAGACTACACAATGTGGGCAGGATTTTCATTCTTTATTCTGATGGAGTGTTGCATTAAAAAAATCTTATTGTTTTTGCCAGAAGTGACTTAGGTGTAGTTCTCTGTCCACTAAGGTCGTCCCAGGTTTCTCACGTGGAGGTCCTGTTGTAATGATTTTTGATCGCTCACAGGGTAAACACCACCTATGAGCTACATTACAAGGGAGGAATTTTCACTTTATTATAACAAAATGTTCTATAAGAAAATCTAGCCATGATGGTTGAGATGAATTGGTTAGACACTTATTGTATGAGTAATGTGTACCTGAAAAAGAAATTCTAAGCTATAATCAAGTCCACCTCCAGGAACTCATTACTAGTTCTTCTACACAAACAGAACAAACTTTTCTAATCTTAGTTGTAAATGGATGTGATTACTATGGTTAACTCTTCCAAGAATTCACATATGTCATTTTTTCCAGAAAGGGCTGCTTGCTATAAAAACTTAATCTTATCTGTGTTCTCAGTGATCTGACAGTTTTCGCTGCATTAGGTAAATTATATGGTGAACCTTTGAGCTTCTCAGTTATAAAGATGTTTATTGTAGTCAACCTTTCTCATTGCTTCGCTAAAGAACCCAACCAAAATCAGCTGAATGGACAAAAGGTTTTTTATTTTGTTTTGTTTTTGGCTTATATACTCGAAAGGAAGCTCCATGATGGCAGGGAAAAATACAGCATGAGCAGAGGGTAGACATCACCTCCACCACAGCACAGCAAACAGCATCAGGAGGGTGTGACAAACACTGTCATGGGGAAAATGGCTTATAACCCTGATAAGCCTGCCCTGACAACACAGCTCCAATAAGAATCTGTGGTAGTTTGAATAATGTCCCCCAATAGATTCAAAATTCATTATAATTGTAAATTGTCTCCAGCCAGTTCTGGCTGGAGGACATGTGTCACCTTGGCCAGATCCTAGGGTTCATCCCTAAGGTGTTTTTGGGGTGGGTCTGAAATTCTAGCTTTACATATGCAAAAAGCAGTCTGAGCTCAAGCCTGGAGTTCCTCTTGTTTGCTAGTTTTTGGAGTGTGCTTGCTTGCTTGCTTCTGGAGGTGCTGTTTCCCTCTCTGTTTGCTTCTGAAAAAGGGAGCCAGCCTTTTTCCTTAACTTCCCCTGGGTCTGTTCCTTTAATAAATACTTTTCTCTCCCAAAATTATGCCTGGGTGTGCCTGACTATGACAGAATCCAATTCGAAAACTGCCATCAGCTGGGGATTAAGCATTCAGAACACACTAAGTTTATGAGGATACTTGGAACAAACCACTACATTTATTGTCCATATTTAGCAATTATACCCCCAAACACACACACACACACACACACACACACACACACACACACACACACACACACAAATATGCATACTTTACCAATGGAAAAATTTCAAAAATTAAAAATGCAGAAACCTTGATATTTTTAACAGACAATGGTGGGTTTCTATTATTACAATTTTTTTAAAAAATTATGAAAGCAATTTATATTTTCTTAGCACAACGTCAATCAACAGAAGCATTTTATATTTAAAGCAGAATTTTGCTTTATATAATACACCATTCTGCCCTCTAACTTGAGGTCTTCCTATTTCAGCTTCCTGAATGCCATACAATCACTGAAACTTTGAAGACAACCATGGCCAGAAACACAGAAATCAGAGGATTTGGAGGCTAAAATGTTTTATGTCATATTTTATGATCAGAAAATTCCTACTTTTTTCCAATATGAAAATTATCTTTAAAAATATTTTTATTTCTCTCTTCTGTGTGTAATAACCACTATTATTTTAAGCATCTTTATGTCTAGATAGACTTTTTTTGCTAAGTAAGTATGCTGTTGTTTTTGGTGGTGATGTGTGTGTGTATGTGTGTATGGATGTTTGTGTATGTGTGTGTATCTGCATGTGCTTTTGTGTATATGCATATGTGTATGGTTGTGTGTATGTGTGTTTGTGTGCATGTGTGTGTATTTGGGTATGTATGTCTGGGTATGTTTATTGGTGTGTGTGTTTATGTGTGTCTGTGTGCATGCGTGTGCATGTATGTATATTTGTGTGTGTCTGTGTGGTTGCTGGTGTGGTGTATGCATGTTTGTGTACAGGTGTGTGTGTGTAACCCATGTACTTGCATGCTAAGGCCATGGGATAATATGGGATATCCTTCTCTTTCCACTCAGCTGTGTATTTCCTTGAGACACAATCTCTTAGCGATCCTGGAGCTTGATATTGTCATTAGCCCCAGTGATGTTTTAGTCTCTGGTCCTCATAGGACTGGGGTTATGTGTGTGTATGGCTCTGCAGTTGGTTAATTAGGTGCTGGGAAATCAAACAGGTTATCTAAGGTTCCCTTAGGCCCTGCAGCCTGGATAGTAATCTCTTTTAATAAATTAACACAGTACCTGCTTGGTAGAATTTTATGTACTGTAAAAGTATTCACATAGTACTCATAATAATTCATGATGGTTATTACTAGTAACCCAGAGATTAGGCAAATTTCCCAAGGTTTCATGAATAGTTTGTATGAGGGCTGAAATTAAAATTCATGCCACATGATTTCAGAGGCAGCATTCTTACCTAGGATCATAGATGGTCTCTCATTTGTGATAGTTTGAGTTATAATAGCTTTACTGTTTGATGGTACAATTAGGAAATGCGTTAATAAAAACTATGGTTATGTTTCTGGAATTTGGATCTTTTCATGCATGGTAGTTAGTCATCCATCAGGAGAGTCACTGATCTGTCCTCTGCACTGTATTCTCTCAGTAGGCTCATAGTAGTTACTGTGTCTTCTTCTTACTGTATCCTCAACATATGGTAGATTTATTGGAAAATAACCCTGTTGTAAGTTGAGGAACACCTGTATTGTGTTGTCTCTGAAAACAGGTGCAACTTAGCATAATTAAAATTAAATAACATTTTAAAATAATGAACCAAACTGAACTAATTTGAAATATATTAAATATAGAAAAGCAGTGTCTTTGTCACATTTGTTAAATTCCCGGCTTTCAGTAGTTATAGGTATGTTGCAGTCAGCATTCTAGTTGCTGTGCAGAAAGAACCCAAGCAAAGCAGCTTGTGGAGGAATGGGTTTCTTTGTCTTACGGACTCCAGGGGAGACTCCATCCTGGCAGGGAAAACGATGGCATGAGCAGAGGGGTGGACATCACCTCTGCCACAGCACTGCAAACAGCGGCAGGAAGGTGTGCCAAACTCTGGCAAGGGGGAGCTGGCTTATAACCCCATAAGCCCGCCCCTGACGACACAGCTTCATCGAGGTTGTAAAACCCAAACTGCCATCAGCTGAGGATTGATCTATCAGAACATATTCATTTGTTTGTGGGGGACACCTGGATCAAACCATGACAAGGTATAACTGAATTTTAATGTGATGGTACAGGTAGGGAACGTTCCCATCACTACAGAGAGCTGTATTCAATAGACACAATCTAGAACGTCTCTCAGAATACACATTCTGGAAAGGCACCAATTAATTGCTATACCTCAGAATCTTCTCTTGCAACTTAGTCACTATTGCAATTACAACATGAAAACAGTTACAGATTATGCTTTCAAAGAATGATCATGGATGTGTTCCAGTAATGCCCTATTATTAAACAGTAAAATTTGTTCATGTAATCTTCATAGGTTGCAAACATATTTCTGGAAACCTCTAAAGAGTGGTCATTCTTACTGTAAAGTTAGTTAATATGCACCATTGTCTTGAAGGTTTTTTTTTTTTTGAGCCTTGATCTATACGTTTCCTGACTCATTAATTCTAAAATGCATTCATTTTTAACTTAAGCAAAATTATCACCTGACTTAGGAATATTGATGAAAATTACCTATAAGGTTAAATTTTCTGTCACTATAGTCTACTTCTGTTAGATGAGTCCACATTTTATTTTTGATTTAATTAACATATAAAACTGTAGATTCTTGTGAGGAAGCATGTGACGTTTGAAACCTGCTCATGATAAGCAATTCACAAATCAATAGCTTATCTTTCTCCCCAGACCTTCCTCATTTCTTGGCAGTGAAGAGATTTGATATCCTTCTTATAGGTATTTTGAGATACAGAGTCTATATTTATCTATGATGAACTTGATGGGCAGTGGAGCGTCATAACGGGTTTGTTCCACGTACGTGAAATTGGTTCCTCTTGCCCAACTTAACTGCATCAGCGTCACGTGAAGTATTAAAGGGAAGGAAGTTACCTGAATTCTCATTTCATCAGTTTGCGTTGATTCAGTCTATAAACCATCTCAGCCTTTGTCCTAATCTCAGTATTCGGCAAATGTGTCTATCATTAACAGAAAGATGCTCCCCACTTTTGACGTTGTGAAGTGTAAGCAAATTTGGAAATGCAGACCCCTGATACATAGCAAGTTCTCTGGAACATAAACAATTAAGCAAATACTCTTAAAAATGATGGGAAGAGCAGAAGGAGGTATATGAGTAGATATCAACCCTCTGCCTCTCTCAAAGTTGCCACTATTTGCCACTATTTAGATATTTCTACAAATATCTAGAAATAAATCCAAGACTGACGTCATGTTCACTTAGCATCGTGGTGTTTTCAAACCTTTCATTAACAATCCTAATGAATATTCATTATATTTCTTTTCACATAGTTGAGAGAATGCTTAGTCTTAGATTACTTTAGGAAGATTCACAATGTCATTCTATGATCAATCATCCAATTAAAAATATTCATAAATTTAGAGCACTGGTTTATCTCTTCCTCCTCCTTCTTCCCCATTTTCGTCAAGGTGGGGAAATGTGCCCAGGGACTCACCATGCTAGGCAAGACCTGCAAAGCCATATTTTCAGATCATCACACTAACCGTTTTCAATGAGGTGCTTCAGAAGAACTCTAGATCAGGGTTCCTTAGACTTTTTTCACCTATGACACTTTTATGCCTTAGAATTTTGGGGAGGCTATGTAGGGTAATAGACTATAAAATATGTCTTAAAACCTAACTTTTTAGGAAAGAAATCATGATCATTCATTTATTAATTGATTTTTTTTCAAGGTATGGTCTTGCTCTGGCCCAGGCTGACCTGATACTCAGTATGTAATCTCAGGCTGGCTTCAAACTCAGAGAGATCCTCCTACCTCTACCTCCCAAGTGCTGTGATTAGAGGCATGTGACACCACACTGGGCCATCATAATTTATTTTAAGACCATCTTTTTGTACATATATTTATTAATTAAAGCAAATTTGCATGATAATGAGATGAATATTATTTTGAAGTTTTTCATGAAACAATGAAATATTTGGCTCAATATTTGATACCGCAAGTCCTTAGGATCCTCAATATTGTTCAATTGCCTGACATTTTGATTTTATAATCATCAGTTCTCATACTGCTGCTTTATATAAACAACTAGTATAAGACTGAAGAAGTTTGCCTAGGACAATTTCAGAAATTATAAATTCTATTTTGATCTAAAAGCACAGTTCATTTAACAATGTTTTGTGAAATTAAAACCCGAACCTCCCATAGCACGTTTTAAGCTTTTTATTGACCATGTATTTTGACCCTAATCCTATGCCAATGCAGTCTTTTGCTCCACATTCGTTCACTGTCTCCCACACACCATGCCCTCTCTTTGCAAGTGGCTCCTTTATATTTATTAATTTTTTATTGTCCATAATGAGTTACATTGTTTAGTGGGCCAACATTGAGTTATTATCCCCAATTCCTCATTGCCCCCCTCCCCATCCCCGCAAGTGGCTCCTTTAATTATGAAATCTTTAAAAAATTTTTTGGCATTCTGCATTATCTGTGACAGAATGCTGATGGGCCCCATATTTTACAGGTGAAGGTAGCAATAGCTTTCCTAAGATCATGAATTCAATGGCTTCTTTATGCATGAAACATGCAATTCCCAAGGCTCCTCCTCATTTTCTGTCTGTGGTGAAGTCCTGGCATATCACATTGCCAAGTGTTTCAAGAAACAATTTGGATTAAATACATGTGAGCTTTAAAATTAATTTTTCCTTAATATGTTCACAAATTGTTGCTTTTGCCTTTTTTTTTCATGACCTCCACTCCAAATTCAGTCATACAACCACACTTTACAGTTTAAGAGCTGGGACTGAGGCCATGAAGGAATGACTTGGTATCAGAGAGTACTTTCATGAGCTAGAACACTCCCTTATATCCCAGCGACATGACAGGACAGGCATTCATGGGCTGTCACTCTGGCTTTCATATGATATTAAAATAAGATCCTTAGCTAATCACTCAAAGCTCTGGACAATGCCGCACTTGAAGAAGAATGGGGTGAAATGCACTTATAGAGTGATGTCCAGGACAATCCCATACACAGTCACTTTCAATGGACAATATGGAAACAACTTAGGAAATCCAGCAGTGGGCATGCTTTGTCCTGGTGTGGACATGGCAGCATACACTTCCTCTCACATAGCAAGCCACAACCTCACTAAGGAATGCAATCACTTTACAGCATGTGTCTCATTATGGACCAACGTCTTTAGGGTACATCTGAAAAAAGTTCGGACAGTAACATGGAGATATGGAGAAGTAAATAATTCGGAGTTACTGCAACCTGGTTGTGGGATTAATAGAAGCATGAACATTGTTACAGGCTAAATCTTAGGAGCAACCCCAAGAAACTCTAACAATTAAAATCTATTTTTTTGTCATGGTACATGACTCTCAAGAGCTGATTTAAAAGAAATATTTTAAAATATTAACTATTCAGTAATTATACACGTTATTGAAAAATATATTTAACGTCATAACAGATTAAAAGGAACAGATAGGTGTTTCTATGAAAGAACTGAGGAGATAGATAAACCCTCAAGGTTGTGCAATGGAGAAACAACAGATAAAGACTGTTCAGTTATTTGTAACAACTAACCAGTGAAAGATATACAGTATCCAAAAATGTTAAAATTAATGTGACATATAAGCATAGTAACTTAACTAAATGTCACATGTTCAATGATATAAACTATATAATGTGTCATCTAAAAATGAATTCTAGATGGTTTACGGTCATATTGGAAAATTAAAGTTAATATTCCTGGGAAATGAAAAGAAAACAGCAAGGGACTTATCATTAGAATCAATTATTATGAGAACAGTATCTAATCATCGACAGAAATAATTGTCAGAATCAAGTTGAAATATTAGCCATACTTTCATCGTAAAGCATATGGAAATGCCTGATTTATCTATGATTAAGAACATTTAACAGCTTTTTCTCTTGGAAGGCAAATTAATGTTGAATTTTATGTTCAGATATTTTTATAGTCACCTAACTAGTATTTTAAGCAGAGTTTTTTTTTTTTTTACCAAGATTAATTAGGGACACTTAGTTTTTTTACACAGTGTTTGAAATCAACTTGCATTATAAGATACATAAAGTGCATTTTGTCTGCACTTAGTAAATTGATGTGAAAAGATTTGAATGAGATGCAATTTTTATGCATCTTTCTTTTAATCCCATTTGTGTGAGCACACCATATTGGATGTCATCTCAACGTTTGTCATGATGTTATCTGTAGTGACATTTTATGGGATGAAAGAATAGTAAGTTTGGAGAGAGAATCAAATCTCCAGTAGCTGAAATTTGGATTTCTTGGTTGGCTGAGTTTCAAATTTGAGTTTTGAATGTGTGACCTATTTTTATTAAAGTGACACCTATAAAATATTAGGGCACATAAAATTTACATCTATATAAAACCAATAATGTGACCGAAATCACTGAAAATCAATTTTGATGATGGGTTGGCATTTTTCTTGAGAATGCTTTCTTATCCTAATGTTTGGCCACATGTCATTCAAGGACCAGTTGTTTTTTGATCTCAGTATATTCTACAGTACTTAAATGATCCAGATATCGTGAGTAAAGCATCCATTATTTTGCTTTTACATCTTATTGTACAGTACTCATGTATCATTATTAGAGGGAAAACAATAAACCATTTTACAAAAAGCTCTAGTGAATGGGAGTTTCAAGAACATAATACGATAATCCGTCAGCATTTTGCAACATTACAGACAAGAGCATTGCTTAATAGATATAAATGGACTAGCATTATGGTTGCTCAATATGTGACGGGGTACCTATGTTTCTAGCAATATGTGCAAAAATCAGCCTCAAATATGGGATGTGTGATGGAAACAAATGGATGAACACTTTCTCTAAACTGTTCAGTTGGTCCTACAATAAACCATATTCAAGAGCAAGAACTTTCCTTACTTAGATTTAGACCTTGTCTAGTTTTTAGGTTCTTGAAATGTTGGGGGCTCAAGGACCCCTGGCCCCCTGCATTTAGCCCAAGTCTCACCAGTCAGTAGGAGAAAGGGCTCCATGGGGGAGAGATGAGGTGAATGGTCCGACAGACACATGCGAGCAACCGGGAGAAATGTCAGGCAAATCTCACTTTACTTGAGCACCCAAAGCCCTTTTATAACCACAGGCTTCATTGTGCCACCTATTCCTCTTAAACAGTAGGATTTAAACTTTTTGGCAGGGGCCAATCAGCCAAGTACAGCAGTTCAGAGTATGCCTCCTTAGGGCGCATTGTTTTACTGCCAATCAGCAGGGTAGTTGGTTACATCACCAGTAAAGTGAAACCTAACAAGCAGGAGGCTGGGGCCCAACACTGAAATTTTGGCCACACTTTGGTGCACAGACACTCAGTCAAGCATTCTTAATGGTAAATTAAATTGCCATTGCAATGACCCTTTCATGAAGGAAACACCCTCCTAAGACTTTAGACAGTTTTTATTAGGTACGTTCATGTCAACCCTGAAACATGTGGGTTTAGTTTATTGAAATTAAGAATTTTTAGATAATGTACTTTGAAAAAGTTTAATAGAATTTACAGAGGAAATAAACTATCTCGATAGGTTCCCAGTTAATACTACTTTTCTATTTCCTGTTATCATTTCTCTATAACAACCATCTCTCAGTCTTGACTGGGTTCCACAGTGATATATACATATACATATATATATATATATATATATATATATATATATATATATATATATATATATATATACATCCCTACTCTTAGGTCCCTACTCTTAGATCTCCTTAGAGCAAGGCTTCAGAAGAGTTCCACTAAAAATGTATTGCCTATAGAGTATAATTCTAAGGTTTGGCAAGAAAGAGATGAATAAAAAAAACTGAAGTATTTGTTGTGATAGAATTTGTATCCTAGGTTTAGAAAATTGTTAAAATTCTGCAAGAAGGGAAACCAACATCCTGATAAACTAAAATGCAAGTAAGTGAATGCAGAGTCTCTGGTAGGACCAGGCTGACCGACCGTATCTGACAATAGTGTAATGTCGATGATGTTTGAGAAACCCAGACAATGCAACAGAAAAAAGAGCCAAGGATGATTTCAAACCGAACAGAAGACACAAACAGTCAATTTGTAAAAGAAAGAACAGGAATGGGTAAAAATTACATGGATGAAATGTCTAAGAAATAAACCACCCTGAGGTATCACAGCAAACCAATTAAAATGGTTACTTTTAAAATGACAAAGCTTAATAGCATTGGTAGGTATGAGAAGCAAAGGAAACCCTGGTGGGAATAAAAATTAGTATAATCATTATGGAGAATTGTATAAAGATAACTCAAAAAATGAAACAAATGTCAAACATACCACATGTGATAAAACAATACTATTGCTGAGTATATATGCTCAAGGTAAAGAAATCAGTTGAAGGGAGTTCTGCAGATTATATCCACTGTAGCATATTGTCAATAGTAAAGATATGGAATCAATTAGAAAGTCTATTGATCACTGAATACGTGAGGGGATAATGTGTGACTGCCCAACGCCAGTGGGGGCAATGATAAAACACACACACACACACACACACACACACACACACACACACACACACACACACACACACACACCGCTTAAGGGTGGAAGAATGCTGCGTTCTCTCTTTATTGCTCTCCCTTATTGCTCTCTCTCTTTACTCTCTCTGATCTCCCTTCCATAAATGAAACCAGAATATATAGAGCTCCTTGCCAATCAGGGAGCTATTGGTTAGTCTATGATAAGAACCTGTGCATAATAGCCAATCAGGACTTCCTCCTGAAACCTATTAAGCCAAGCCCCTCTTGGCAAGCTGTCAGGTGCCATCCTGAGATTAAGCCAGGGTGTGCCTCCGTGGGCCCCCAAAGGCTTTCACCCCCGACAATAAAGGAAATGTGACGTGTGTGCACAAGAGGATCTTAGTTCACCATAACATGAAAACAGGGTCACGAGTGGAAAATAGGATCACTTGAGTCACTTATGAGATAAATCAGACCTAGACAGGCAAGTATGGCATGACCTCAATTATATACGGAATGTAAAAATGGGTTTCATTCATGGAAACAGAGAGTAAAAACATTTGTTAATAAAATCTGAGGGTGAGGAATTGGGGAAAGGACACACAGTTTATGGTTAGACAGCATTCAGTTCACTTCAAGAGATCTGTTGCATGTCCCAGTGCCCACATTTAATAACCATCCATTATGTATGAGAAAATTGCAAAGGGGAATAGATTTTTAAGTTCTGTCATTACAAAAACTTTTAATTAGGATCTTTTAAGTAGGATCTATACATTAGTTATATACAATTTTTACTTGTCAATTAAATTTGGATTACTTAGGCAAAAGATCTGATTATCTGAAACACAGTCCATTGAGCCGCAAATTGGCGGTCACACTTAACAATTACTTTGACAAATGGCTGACACCTGCCTACAAGATTAGCCTGATGGTGAAGACATTCTAGAACCACAGTTAAAGAAAGGTTCTGAAATCTCAGAATCTTAATCACATTCAACAAAGGAGAAATCTTTACTAGTTCTTGGGGAGAAAGGTGAAGTTGACCACTAAGAAATAATAACAGATCGTTTACTACGCATCTCATTTTTCAGGGTGGAAGATGGATCTTTCTAGAAAAGAAGGACTTAACTTACATTTGCCCCATTTCAATTTTCACCTAAACGGTAAGAAAAACAAAACAAAACAAAACAAAAAAGCGAACTAAATATGTATGACTATCACAGTCTAGTGACACAATGTCCCTAATAGATAGAATTTTCATACTTGAGTAATCATTTCTTCTCTTCTACACATGCTTTATTGGTTTTCTATGACTACCATAAGAAAAGAATACAGCCTGAATAGCTTAAAAAACAGAAGTATAAGCCAGGTGTGGTGGATAGCCTTTAATCCCAGAACTCAGGAGGCAGAGATAGAAGGATTGCCATGAGTTCAAAGCCACCCTGAGGGTACAGAGTAAATTCTAGGTCAGCCTGGGCTACAGTGAGATCCTACCTCAGAAAAAGAAAGAAAGAAAAAAGATACCCACCCCTCAAAAAAAAAAAGGTTCTTTTTTTCTAGTTGTGGTGACTAGAAGTCCATGGTCATGGTCCTCAGTTTCTCCTAACTTCTTACCTTGTCCTCTTGCCTCTTCTTTTAAGGACAAACATAATCATGGATTAAGACCCACCTGTGTAAACTCATTTTCTTATCTAAGTACATGCCTCCTATCCAGTCACATTCTAAAGTGTTCTAGGTATTATAGCTTCAATATACACATTGGGTAAGGATTCGTAATGAAGTCTATAACTCAGCCATCACACCACCGAGTCCCCAGAATGATAGCAGGAGGGTATAGTTGATGTAGCCGTAAGATATATTTTCTTCATGAAGAGGTGTCTTAGAGAACATTAGAAGGATTGGAAGCTCTTCTCCCTAGAATGCAGAAAACTCCTAAACACCATCTGTCATTAAGCCAGATAATATGACTTTTTTGTATGAATCAGGGTTAGGGGGTCCTCTCAGCCATCTCAGCTCAACTCAGCCAAGATGAGGGGAGCTTCTCAGAGCAGGGACCTTGAAGTTCAGGAAAGGTGAAAAGCCAAAAAGAGGCCTTACCCACCTGGTAAGGATCTATTTATAATCTTATTATAGTGGGCTTTACCACATATTCAAGAGGCCAGAGAGCTCATTGGGTAGGCTGAATCAGATGCTGAATTCCGGTTCTGCTGGAACATGCAGGCAATATTACATATTTTGATTCCCTCCTTTGGGCCCAATCCTGACTAATTCCCCTTAACTACATCTTGATTAAACAATCACAAGAGTATAAGACATGAAAAAAGCAAGAAGAAATAATTTGAAGAGAAAAAGGCAAGATAAGAATGAAGCTGTTGCAGCCTGAATGTTGATATGTTCTGAAAATTCACATACTGAAACCTAACCCCCAACCTGTCTGTCGCAAGACGTGAGCTTTGTGGACAAGTGTCATGTTTAGATGATAATGCCTTCGGGAATGAGATTGGTGCCCATATAAAACACAATAAGAGAGCGCCCTACTCATTGTGTCTACTGAGAATACATCAACATGAAGTCCATCTACATACATGTAGGATGACAAATGGAATTTAAGGTAACTGATTAACATGTTAAGAGTTATGTTGTAAAGATAGTATAACATCTAACAATGGGTGGGTAATTCTGGAAGAGATTTGGAAGCCTAATGAAAAAATCAAAGAGAATACAGTAAACAACAGACATTGTAACGAAGGCATGGAGAGCTTTGATGTGTTCTGAAGTCCATTGGAAGGGCCTAGTAATCAAAGCTTGTATGAGCTGTAGGAGAATTTGAAAATGAACATCCTATGCATAATTCATGTACCAACACAGAAGAGGGGAAAGAGTAGACACATATTTCAAGAATAATGATCATTGTTTTTCTGAAATTAATCAAGTTACACCTCAAAAAGCAAAACACAAACCAAGTCCGGTACAACCCCCAAATGTCTACTTCTAAAAGTATATACGTTGAGATTGCATAAGCAAAAATAAAGAGAAAAACATTTTTGAAATCTAGAAAATAAGCCCCTTTCTCTACAAAAAGAATAAGAAGATACAAAAGACTTCTCATTAGAAGCCATGCAAGCAAGAAAGTGAGTTTTTTTCATAAAGTATCTTTATGAGAGGAAAAATGATATACTTCAGAAACTTAGGATCAAAGGAAATCTCCAGATAGTGAATATGTGAAGTTAAATTTAAATAGTTAATTTACATTATTCATAACTAGTCATATGTTAGCTTGTTAAAATAACAAAATATAATATATTGGAAAACCTAGGAAAAATGAAAACTTGCATGGGCACGAGAGATGGGAGGCAGGAATTAGAAATAACAAGCTATGGGGCTGAAGAGATGGCTTAGCGGCTAAGGCATTTGCCTGCAATGCAGAAGAACCAGAGTTCGATTCCCTAGTGCCCATATACAGCCAGATGCACAAGAGGGCGCATGTGTCTGGAGTTCATTTGCAGTGCCCTTCTCTCTCTCTCTCTCTCTCTCTCTCTCTCTCTCTCTCTCTCTCTCTCTCTCTCTCTCTCAAATAAATAAATTTAAAAAAAAAGAAATAACTAGCTATGGCTTGTACCATAGCACAACTGCATGGAGCATTCATTATATACTATCAGTTGAAATGAGCTTAGATTTATTTATTTTTTTTAAATATTTTATTTATTCATTTTCAAGCAGAGAGAGAGAGAGAAAGAGAGAGAGAGAGAGAGAGAGAGAGAGAGAGAGAGAGAGAGAGAGAGAGAGAGAGAGAGAGAGAGAGAGAGAGAGAGAGAGAGAGAGAGAGAGAGAGAGAACCAGGGCCACCACCTTGTGGGCCTGCTTATGTGGGTCCTGGGGAATTGAACCAGGGGCCTTAGGCACTGGAGGCAGGTGCCTTACCCGCTGAGCCATCTCTCCAGCCTTAGATTTATTTTTAAAGGTGCATTGTGAATCACTGAGCACTCACAAAATTTTAAAGTTTATTTTTTCAAATACTTATGCATTTACATATCAATGCATATAATTAACTTAGAGAAAATCAGGAGAGACAGAAAACCAGTTGAGATAAAAATGGCATTGGAAAATAGGTACAAAATAGTAATAATGACTTCAAATGTGAATGGTTTAAATAGTCTAATTAGAATCACAGTTGTCTGAGCCAATTATAAAAATGTAAGATTAAATTCTATACTGAATATATGTTGTCAACCTTAGCCCAAACTCGAAAGAAATAATATGAATGAAAGAGAAACAGAGAAACCATACCATTTTAGACCAAGCCAACATAGAAGACATGATATAATAAAGGAAGAAGATATTGAAAAGGACATAGCAAGATTTGTGCTTAAAAGCCGAGTCAAAATACATGGAGCAAAATTGATAGAACTACAAAGAGAAATAAAGTCTACTGTAGTTGGAGACTTGGGCATCCCACTTCCATCAATTGATAGACCCATTAAGGATACAGCTGCTCAGCTGCATTCATCAGTCAAAGGCATTAAAGAGACATTTAGAAAGAGCAGGGTGCATCCGGAAACATTAGATGTAGATGATTTTCAGCTTTGCATAAAACTTTCTCCACAGTCGATTGCATACTGACTCATAAAATGTCAATAATTTAAAATAATAGCAATACAAAGTTGATTCTCAAGACGACTTAGAATTAAGCAAGAATGGATAATAGCATATACCTAAAGCTGGGCTGTTAATTCTAATACTTGATAGACTGTGACTGTAAGATCAGAAGTTCAAGGTCATTGTCTACTATGCAGTTTGAAGCCAGTCTGGCCTACATGGTATACTATCTCAACAGCTCCTTCCCTAGAAAAAGAAAAAGAATGCTTGAAAATCCTCAGCTATCTGCAGAGTAAGAACCACACTTCCAGAGATCATAAGAGTTAAGGAAGAAGTCTCAAGAACTCTGAAACGTTTTGAAGTGAATGAAAGTAAAAGTGAAATATCAAAATTTGGGTTGTAACAAAATGAGTAGTGCTCTGAGAAATTTATATTATTAAAAACATGTATTATAAAAGAAGAGAAATCTAAGATCAATGCTCGGAACTTCTATCTTAGAGAAAGCAGAGCAAAAAGACCAGTGAAGGCTGGTGTAGCAAAACAAATATTATAGCACAAATTAATCTTTGGAAAAAAGAAAAACAGAATAGAAGCCCATTCTCTCTCTCTCTCTCTCTCTCTCTCTCTCTCTCTCTTTTATCCTTTCAAAAAGTAAATAAAATGTTTTAAAAATCAGTAAAATAATACAGACAAAACCCTATATCCATAAATTTAACAATTTGGATGAGATAGGCAAATTCTTAAAAGATTTGAATTACCCAACTCATATCAATTATCTTCTGATAAATGGATATACTTGTTTAATTAACAACATCTATTTAATAAAAATAGATAACAACTCTAGCTATTAAATAAATTGAATCAATCTTCTTCCAAATCATCTTCCAAAAACAAGAAAGCAACGTGGTGGAATGTTTGTGGTTAACCTTCAAGAAAGGCTCTCAGGACAATCTGACTAGCTCAATCAGGTGGACATTTTACAACACAGATTTGCACATTTGTGGTATATTAAGGATTATATTACAGAATTTTCCTCAGGAGTTTTTTTTTTCAAACTCCAAATCCCAAATATAATCAGATTGAAAAATATTAGACAAATCATCCAACAGCCAATTTCTACAAAATTCAAAATCTTTCTCACCACATCCCCCCTTGTTATCACAAACATGGAAAGTATGAAAGTTTGACATTTTAGGAGATTCTGATAAAGATGACATTGATAGAAGTAAAGGTTTGCTGCACAACAAAAAGGTCTTAGGGAATAACGAAGGAAGTCTGAATAAATGATAGGCTTTAGTCAGCGAGGATATGATGGTATCCATTGTAACAAGTGTTCCTTACCAATTGAAGACACTTTTATTAGGAGGACTTGGCCAAGGGACTTTGAATTATCACCATAGTTATTCTGTTCATCAAAAACAGTGCTGAAAATAAATTTTTCAGGAGACAGAAGTAGGAGGATCACTGAGTTCAAGGCCAGCCTGAGACTACATAGTGAACTCCAGGTCAGTCTAGGCTAGAGTGAGACCCTGCCTGGAAAAACAAAGCCAAACAAAAATTATTTTTCTATTTCATTTGTTTTTATCTGTCACTTGTTTTCAGGGAGTCACTGAGGAACCAATCTGGAGACTTTCATAGACCATGAAAAGTCTTGAAAACTTTCTCAGGAGGGCATGCAATTTATAGTTTGCTTAAAGACAACAAAACAAGAAAATGTTTTCCTAATGCTGATCTTTGCTTCATCATAATTTCTTTTTCTGTTTAAATCAACAGGTTTTATTTTGATGTTGTCAATTATTCTTAATAATTTTACCCATAGATTTTTTTCAATGTTTTAGAAAATATTCCTTGTTCCTGTGTTGCTCCTGTCAAAGCAACATTTTTTCATAGTCATATTCTGTTTTGTTTTGTTTTGCTCTAGCCCAGGCTGATCTGGAATTCACTGTGTAAATTCAGAGTGGCCTCCAATTCATGGTGATCCTCCTACCTCTGCCTGTCATGTGCTCGGTTTAAAGGCATACAGCACCCCACCTGGCCCTATTGCTTCTTTTATTGTGAAGAAAGGTATAAAAATGCAGTGCCAAAAATTAAAAATATTTGGTGTTAAATATTTGTGAAACCCCTGAGCTACAGCTGGAGACACCTTGCAAGACCTATTACATTATAGCATTAGAACAATGCCATCTTTAAATATATCATTAATTAGATTTATATTTTTTAGAAAATGATTTGCCACTTACTATAGATTTCAAACCATCTTTTCATGAATACTACCAGTTTTGTCTACAGTAATAATTTATCTCAACTATATCATAGTTTGATCTGGATTTCTATGTTTGTCTTGAATTCAAAGCAAATAGTTCCAGTGTTGTCTAATTAAGTATCATAATTTCTTGTAGATTTCTGGTTGATATATATACGCTGTGGAAATAATCTTTAGTCTAACCTTACTAGATATTTTTTCTAAATTATGAAGCTATATCTTATTTATGGAAATATTGAGATAGCCTTGCCTGTTTTCCTTTAACATGTTCATTTATTCAGCAATTCTTTTTTAAAAAAGTTACCTGTTTGCTTAGAAAGATGGAGAGAAAATGAATATGGGTACAGCAGGCCCTCTTGCCACCAAAACAAACTCCAGATGCATAAGTCACTTTGTGCATCTGGCTTTGCATGGGTGCAGGAGAATAGAACCTGGGGCTGCAGACTTTGAAAGCAAGAACTTTAACTGCTTTAAATGATTAAAATATCATTTTCCATCATCTTTGTGCTCACACTATTTATCATAGTAACATGTTAACACACTGGTAATGTGCATTTAAAGCAAATAAAAAAGCTTGCCTCTGGGTCTGCAGATATAGCCGAGTACCAAAAACAAGTCTGAGTGTGTACATGTAAGAATAGTTTAGCAGGTTAACCATTACTTTATTCAGTAATTCTAATCCATGTTCAGTTGTTAAGTTTTTTTTTTATGCTTGAGAGAATACTTATCTGGCCCGTGACCTTTTTTATCATCATTATTGTTTGGATTTGTGATGTGTCTGGATCATTTTTATCTATGCTTATATATTAGAATGCTCTAGCATTGTTTTTCTTTTATTATCCTTTGCACATTTAGATTTTCTTATGGCATCCCAACCACACAACTTGTACAGTTCTATCCACTTTATTCTTTTACATATTTAGTGTAAATTAGAAATGATTTGATTCCTAATGTAAAAACAATATGCAGATAATTTGGCTGTTTCACTATTCATTCTAAATACTTAGTGATTATTCTGGTGTGGGTGTCTCTTTTCTTTTGATTTTCCTTTGCAGACTTCTGGTCTTAAAAAACAAACAAACTAAATATAATAATTATACTTTAATAATAAAATACAATACAATATAATAATAAAAAATAAGTTAATTAAGTAATAACCAAACCTCACAATACTTGTATGGGCTCTATAAATAGAATAATAAAATATAAATTAAAAGCAGACAATTAAAAACAGCAAAATCCATACTGAAAATTATTAATCATTTTCAGAAATTGTAAGCAGAGTGGAAACACATAGCTCAGGATCTAGAGCTAAAATCTGCTTAAACTATTCTTATATGTACACACTCAGACTTGTTTTCGGTACTTGGCTATATCTGCAGACCCAAGGCAAGATTTTTATCTGCTTTAAATGCACATTACCAGTGTGTTAACATGTTACTTTGATAAATAGTGTGAGCACAAAGATGATGGAAAACGATATTTTAATACTTATGAATGAAGAAAAGTCTGTTCCATAGTCTTGCATTAAAGTGTGGCATTTGCTTGGCATTTGCTGCTGGGATACTGTTCCTTTGAGATGAGGCTGGTAGACACCTGTTTGGAGAACTTTAATGCCACAATGCGTCTCCGTTTCTCTCTATCAACAATGACAGTGGGGCTTGGAAGCCATTTTCCTACTTATATCTGAGAATAACTGTTGTGCATGATTAAAGGATGTCAAGAATCCTGCTGGACTTGGTGGCACACACCCTTAATCCCAGGAGTAGGGAGACAGAGATATGAGGATCACTGTGAGTTCAGGGCCAGCCTGGGGCTACCTAGTGAGTTTAGGTCAGCTTGGGCTAGAACGAGACCTCAACATATAATAAGTAACAAATAAATAATGGCAGCAAGAAATGAGATTACCAAATTGGAGATAGAACTGTTTTTTAATCTCCCTGCATAAAACAATAGGCCAGCTTCTAAATTATTCTAAATTATTCTACACACATATGTAGACATCAGAATGAATGGATGGTGTTCATATGTTTGTTCACACTGTGGCAGCCAGTATCTCAGTATTTTGTGATCTAGTCATGTTGTATATATTTTATGTATATTTATTTGCAAGGGGGAGAGAGAGAGAGAGAGAGAGAGAGAGAGAGAGAGAGAGAGAGAGAGAGAGAGAGAGAGAGAGAGAGAGAGAGAGAGAGAGAGAGAGAGAGAGAGAGAGAGAGAGAGAGAGAGAGAGAGAGAAAGAGAAAGAGAAAGAGAAAGAGAAAGAGAAAGAGAAAGAGAGAAAGAAAGAATGGGTACATCAGGGCTCTAGCCCCTGCAAAGGAATGTCAGATGGGTACTGGGGAATAGAACCCTGGTTGGTAGGATTGGCAGGCAAGTGCCTTAACTGCTGAGCCATCTCTCCAGCCCTCTATTCATATCTTTGATTGTTTTTCAAGACAATGTAGTTTTCTATTATTATTATTTTTGTCATATAGTCATTTAAAGAGGACAAACACATGCTAAACTTTCATTTTCCTCTTCTCATTCTACCTCATTATAATTTTGTATATGCCCTTTGTAAGAATATTGTGCAACAGTTTCTGTGGTGGCTGCCTTGGTCCATTCTCCGTTGGAGAAATAATACCTTGGTAATTCATGAAGAATTTAGTCTCTCCATTCTAAAAATAGAAAGTTCCAGGGTATCTGGCGAGGGACTTACTCCATTGGAGCAGAGCAAAGGCCATGACGTGGAGACACAGAATAAACACGTTAATGCAAGTTGTCCCTCTATTTAAAGTTGGCATCTAGGAACTGTAAAAGTAACCATCACATATTGATCCCTCACTATTTTTTTATGTCCTCTCTGAAAATCAACATGAGTTTAGAAATTTGGGCAGTACATACACACAGGCCATAAAATGTGCATTTCTGGTGGTATTTTCATATTTATTGTCAATAATCAGACACATTGTATAAGCAAGTCTTATGATGATGCCCTCATGTCCTCCTCCCTGTCCCCAATCTGCTGGGGACACCCTTGGTGGGCTTTCTGGACCAGTCCAATAGGATAGGGGGTTATGGATCGTAAGAGAGGTAGCCAGGTTTTTTTGTTTGTTTGTTTGTTTTCTTTCTTTGTGTATTGTTGCAGAGGGAGGTAAAGTCTCTGGATATTCTCCCCCACCATGGCTCTTACAATATTTCCACCCCTCTTTGGCTCAGATCCCTGAGTCATGGTGGGTGAGTTTTAGGTCTGCTTTACTCTTTTTTTTATATTTATATTTATTTTATTTTTTTATTGTCCATAATGAGTTACAATATGTAGTGGGCAGGATGCAGCGAGAGGTCTGCTTTACTCTTAAGGTCTTAAGAGTCTCTGGCTTTTTGCTTTGAATAGTGTTGGGTATCCTCAGTGCCTGTCTCCATTGTATTTTCCCATTGTCTTTTCTGATCTACTGTGGAGGTAGGTCTCTTGCTCATCTCTCCACTTCCTCAAAGGTTTTGTTTGGGCTTTAGATCATAAATTAAGGGTGGTTCATCTCCTGCCTGGGTGACAGGCAGCATCTCAGGTCCTGTTAGTGGGGTTGGATTGTCAGGGGAAGTTGACCAAAGCCAGTCCAGTGTTTGAGTTTGTTAACATTAGCATTTTAACAGATTATAGAACTGCAACTTCTATTGAAGGATCAGCACTTTTGCCACTGTTCAGAAGAATATTATTCGCTAAAAGCACACGTGGCTTTTAGTTGGTTTGTTGTCCCCAACTGACCTCTCACTGTGCCATCTGCGTCATTACCACACTCTCAGAACAATAATGCTCCTCTCATTTTGTCTTCTATATTTCTCGAGAACTTTTAAATTCGCTATTTAAATTTCTTTTTGACTATTGCAAAATACTTTTATAAATCAAGTCTTTAAAAAGTGGAAAAGTAAAACTTAGACTTCTACATTCTATTACTCGTTTGAGCCCACAACACAAAAATGTGATCTTAAAGTTCCCGAAACGAAATAAGCAGGTTTTAACAAGGAACTATATATAGATGTGGTAAATGACAAAAAAAAAACATTAATACGTAGAGTATCATGTGGACATGTTAGTATTTAGGAAAACTTCCTATTCTTTTGTCATTCTAAAAATTCTGGCTTCCTAAATTTCTTTAATTCTTTATTTGTAAATGATACAAGACATTTGGTTCACCTGCAAAGAATGTAATAATTAGCTACACTCTAATCCTGATAGAGTTTTGCACTGGTTTGTGAATATTTATATTGTTTCCTATACACAAGGATTCTACAATCCTAAGAGAAGTAGAGTCATTTAGCTAAAATATATAGAAATTTAGCATCTCTATTTTGGGTAAAAATAAATGGCAGATACACTTTTTTGTTAATTGGAGAACTTTTTAAATATTTTATTTATTCATTAGAGAGAGAGAGAGAGAGAGAGAGAGAGAGAGAGAGAGAGAGAGAGAGAGAGAGAGAGAGAGAGAGCACCAGGGCCACCACCTTTGGGTCTGGCTTATGTGGGTCCTGGGGAATTGAACCTGGGGCCTTAGGCACTGGAGGCAAGTGCCTTAACCGCTGAGCCATCTCTCCAGCTCAATTGGAGAAATTTTAACTGATTGGGTAAGGAATTACCATGGCTCATGTATGCCTAAAGAAACTAATAGAGAATTCATTTTTTTTCAAGATTTATGTCGAAAATGTTTAAATAAATAATTAAACTTGCAATCAGTTTGAAAATCTTCAGTCTCAAAAGAAATTACACTGGGTCTTAATCAGTGTACATGATTGGATGACACTTTGAGGAACAGATTTTGATTTTTGAAACACTCTCAATAGCCCTTACTAACCTCTCGATACATGCTCCTCTTCCTATCTAGTAGGAGGGAAAAATTCAAATGAGGACTACAGAGCAGAGACGGATAAAGATGGCACTGAAGAAGAAATGTTTTCCTGTGGCCAAATGGAATAATAAAGTCATTAAATGAAAGATGGTTCAACTGAAATATTTTTGAGAAACTGGTGTTGATGGTGTAGAAAGGGAATTTTCTTAGAAACCAATGTGTCCTGTAATTTTATTGCCTGCCTTCACAGAAACATTAGGCTTTCAGTATACTAAAATACTTATATTTACCCTGTGGAAGACAGATACTCTGTCATTGTAAAACTTGGGATGAGAGAACTCTGTATTTTCTAGCGTCAACAATAACTGATATGGTTCATAGAATGAAAGATTTAGGTTTCATATCTGAATCAGTCACACAGCTCTTCCTGTAGGGGTTCCTCCTGAAATCAGACAAATAAATACCCTAGATGTTCATTTTCTTCCAAGGACTTGGATCAACTATTACATTCATTTATATATATATATATATATATATATATATATATATGAAATAATATGGTAGTATATACGTTTTTTTTTAACAAATTTATACAGTTGTTAACATAATGTAAAATAATTAAATTAAACTAACCCATTCAGCCTTGAATATCTGAAGTATTTTATTTGATGAAGAAAATTGATTTACTATTTTATTACTGTTGAGATGTATGGTAATTAATTATTGAATATATACATTATAAGGTGCAATAGAGCTCACTGAAAAATCAAAGATTCTTTCAGTCTTACTGGAGCTTTTTGCCCTTTGATTTTCTTCACACCTCTACAAAGATACAAATGCAAGAATGAAAAATACTAAAATAGAGCACAACATCAAACCATCAAACCACAAAGGGAGACAACAGGAGTGTAAGGAGAATGGAGTATCTGCAAAAATGGGGAAAGGAAATCACAAAACGGCAATGGCAATTAGTAACTAATTTTCATGAAAGTAAACGTTTCGAATTCTCCAATCAAAAGACAGAATAAATTTGTGAATCAGTAAATAGGATAGGAAGATGCACTACCTCCAGGAAACTAAACTTTTTTTTAAAATATATATTTATTGTCCATAATGAGTTACATTATTTAGTGGGCAAACCATGAGTTGTTATCCCAAATTCCCCAATTCCCTCCCTCCCCATCCCTGATCAGTTGGATACAGGAAACTAAACTTTTAAGCACACAGTCAGACTGAAAGTTAAGGCCTGGAAATAGCATATTCAAAGTCATAGCTAAAACAGAGCCGGGCTAGAGATCTTACCTAGTATACAAATATACTTTAAATCATAAGCTGTAAAAAGAAATAAAAGGAGGAATACATAATGACACCGAGGTCATAGCATCAATAAGATATGATGATTATAACTGTGAATGTTTTCCACAGCAGTGTAACTAGATATATGAAGTAAATATAAACAAGCTGGAGGGAGATGCAGAGAGCAATATGATAACAGGAAGGAATTTCAATATTCTACTTTTCATTGGACAAATCATCCAGATAGGAAGTTAATGTGAAAACAGTGCTCTCTGTCTCTCTGACTCTCTCTCTCTCCCTCTCTGAGCTTGGAAGAGTTATATACAGATGAAGCTCCCTGTTGTAGGCTCATTTTATCTTTAAAGGTTTAAGAGCATAATGGGCTTTGTTAAGGGAAACAATCTAGGTGGAAATAACATTAAGATAGTTCAATGTATGTTATTTTAGTTTTTATCATGCACGTGTGTTCATATGTGTGCGAGTTTTCATTCATGTGTGAGCGCATGTGAGTGACTGCAGGTATGTGTGCATGTATGTGTATGTGAGTGCATGTGTGTGAGTACATGTATGTGTACATGCATGTGTGTATTTAAATGTGTATATGAGTTCATGTATGTGAATGCAAATATGAATACATGTGACTGCATGTATATGTGTATGTGAGTGCATGCACATGTATTTGTGTGAGTGCATGTGTGTGAGTTCATGTATGAGTACATGCATGTGTGTATTTAAATGCATATACGAGTTCATGAGTGTGAATGCCGGTATGAGTACATGTGACTGCATGTATATGTGTATGTGAGTGCATGTGTGTGAGTACACGTATGAGTACATGCGTGTGTGTATTTAAATGCATTTATGAGTTCATGTATGTGAATGCATGCATATGGAGGCCAGAGGACAAGTTCAGATGCTGCTCCTTCCCGCACTGGGATCACAAGCATCCATCTCCATACCTGGTGCCTTCATGTGGGCACTCGGCTTCAACAAAGGTCCGCAAGCTGCACAACTATGTCTACGGTCCTTCTTTTCTACCTCTGAGAACAAAGGAGAAAAATATTTAAAATACTACTCAGGTTCCTAAACTAATGTAGAATAGTCATATGATGGATTTTAGGTAAGAGATATATTAAAATATTCAAATAACTTACATATTCTTTATGTAAATTCAATATATGTTAATGGGTCAAACAGTCCACCCTGCTTGAGCCTAAATGTTGACAATACGTTTTTTTTCATTCCGTTATTTACCATGTGTGAGAGATATAGTTGTAATTTAGAATTTGTTCATTTTTGTCTTTTTTTAAGTAATTTTTTCATCATGTATATTAATATTATAGTCACATTAAAATCTGGCCCCGAAAGTGCTTTGAATGTGTCCATGACTTTCACAAGGGCCTGTTCTATATTTATAACTGATGATGTCTATTTTGTTACTACAAGATGAGTCATTGCTTACAGACTTCCATGAAGACAAAAATGCTCTCAGGCATGCACAATTGTTCAGACATTTCCCCCTTAGGATAACACAGGAGAATATTTTTTTATTTCGAATTTTCAAAACAACTTGTTCTTGATGAAATGTTACAAGTCAACTAACATCCTTGAAGACTGAGCACATTTCAACTCCCTCTAATATGAATAATGAATGTGAACACTGCATGAAATTCCAGCCTTGTTTGGACAGTAATGATTTTCAGATACTACAAAATTTTTTAAAAAATACCTCATTTTAAAATACTTGGCATCTGTTAAGACTTCAGGTTCTCTGGAGGCTACACTCTTCCTCCCTTATTATTCCCATTACATGCATTTATTTATTTATTTACTTATTTATTTATATAGCACAGAATGTCGAACTCTTGCATAGATTAAGCGCCTATTTCAGGCATCATGCTGCATTGTGTAAATGAAACATTAACACATAGAGTTCTTCAAGGATCTTAAAATCTATTGAGTGAAATGAATCAGAAATCTGCAGCAGAGTGTCCATCACGTGCTTGTCATAGATTTTCCCTGTACTTGAGAATCATGACAAACACCCTGTGAGAAACTCCAGCAGAGTAGGACCCTAAACTCAGTGCTTTAAGTGTTCTATCTGATTACTGTCCTGATGAATGTGGCCACCATTGCTATTTGACACAGTACAGAGTAAACACGTAATGCGAATAGAACCACAATCTTCCTTTTGTTGTGTGTGCACATTGGTTTGCATGTGAGCGGAGGTCAGAAGTTTAAATAGAGTGTCTTATTCAATGGCTCTCCACCCTATTTTTTGAGAAAGGGTCTGAAACTAGAGCTCACTAATTTGGTCAGACTAGCTAGGGAGTGAGCTCCAGGGAGTCCCCTTCTCTGCCTCTTTGGTGATGGAATGACAGAGTTCACCACTAGGCCCAGTTTTTACATTGGTACCAGGGATGAGATGCCAAGTCCTTACACTGGTGTTAGAAGCACTACATCCACTGAGCCATAACCTCATCCTGAGAAGCATTAATTTTAGAAAAAAATAAATCACAAAAATGGAAGATATCTCCTATCTATATTATAATCTATAGGAATGAGAAGATATGGCAGAATATAAAAATGAGTCACTCTACAGAATGTTGAATCTTAAACAAAAATCTCAGGTTTATATCTAGTATCTCTTCTGTATTTTTCTTTGTTGGGATGAAAGCAGCTTTTTGGTAGCAATAAGCCTGAGCATCTTGCTCTGTTCTTTGTGTACGCATTGCCCTTTCAAGACATTTTTCCTAGTCACGTAGAAAAGATGTAACAAAAAAACAAATTTATATCCTAAAATAATTCACATAGATTAATTTTCTTCCATGATGTTTTTCTTTAGGAGACTCAAATACAAGTAGTTCCTGATTATACAGAATTATGTCATGCTTGGTCTTCCATCTGAAAATTCTAACAAGAGCACTAATTAAGCAGTCCTAAAATTAGTCAGATCTTATGCAGGGATTTACAAAATGCAATAGAGGATCCTTCTTAATACTACATTATCCAGTGATTATGAAATATCTTTAAAATTATTTCTCTTATATAAACACACAAAATACCAAATAACTTCCATTCATAAAAAAACCATGTTTAAATGCTATTAGTATTTCATCATAAATACTTCTATTCTTGGATATCTCTTACATGCTTAATATATAAAATATATTTAGTTTTCTTCATCCTATTTAAATTAACTTTGTGAGTTTTTATGCTATTTCACTAAAAGAGTGATATTTAGTGAATCTATCAAACACGATAAATGTTCATTTCTCAGTTCTTGAAATGTTATGTTTGGATATGTACTACCATGTGTTAAGTATTTTCTTTTATTATTTCAAACATTCTATCTATTCCTCTCCATTATTATCAGAGTATTTATAGTTAAGGCCACATCTAGACTTATCAAAGGTCAGTTTCTCCACTTACACCTCAGCTCCTGTCTTACATCATTTCTCCAGGTTGTCAATTTTAAAAATTTTATCCTTTCCTCTCCAACGATTCTTCCCTTACTACTGTAATATCATTAATAAAAATATTTTAGGCTCATATTAATCTGCATCACATTACTAAAAATAAGGAAACCAAAAAATATTTAGGTGAGGATTCTGAACTTTCCACTGCAAAATGAGTTGGTCCCTTGCCTCAAGCCTATGAGAACACAGGTCTGCAAAGGTGGGGATGCCATGCTGAAGAAAAGCCTTCTCATCATGATCTGGAAGCAAGTCCTACTTTAGGGCAGGACCCCAAAGTCTCTTTTGGGGTCATATCCACAATAACTTAAGCACTTCCCACAAGGTCCACACTCCAAAGGTCCCTCATGTTCCAACAGGAAGGGACTCAGCCTTTATGTGCATGAACTGTAGAAGACACGTATGTAAACCATAAGATTTCCTCCTATGAAAAAAATCCTTCTTCTTACAAAAAAAGTAAGTACATTTCTTTCTTGACTTTGAAGTACAGCTTCTGAAAACAAGCATTATTCTGCATTTCTTGTGATTAAATAGTGTTGGACTTTCTTCATCTTTTGTGTCTGCTTCAGTCTCCTTTTCCTAACTTCTAGACCTCTGGGTTTTATGGAACTCACATTTCTTCCCATTTCTCTCCATCTTGTCATTTGTGGACAATCTCATCGACTTCTTGGACTGTAAACACCCAGGATTTCTTACCGAACTCCACACTCCAACACAGCTGCTACTTTACTTTGTTTCCAATAAATTAACTGTGATGTGTTTTTCTTATAACACCTAAAAGTTAATTTCACTCAAGTAAACTCTTGCTCCACAAACTCCTTCCTTAGCAACGGTATTACCAACTGCCAGGACCTTAACCCAAAATTTCTCCTGGTGGCATTGATTCTTCCATTACCGTAATCCTGGCAGTGTGGGTTCTGCCTCTCTTGCAATTTTTCTGGATACTGTTCATAATTCACCCACAAGAACTATATATTATAATTTACATTTTTTTCATTTATATTTTCTCTTACTCAAAAATCTAAACTCATTTCCCTGGACTTTCGGGTCCTCCATTCATCAGAGACTGTCAAAGATACCCTTTTCGTATCTCAGAACAACTCTCCTTGCCTACTCCCCTGACTCCAAAATCACTGTCATTTTTTTTTCTGTTGCCTGCTGTTGCTTTAATTTATCAGGATGTATAAGCTTTGTGTCGTTTCCCTACATGCAGCAGGTCTCTCCTTTATCCTTGGCTTGTTCCATTTTTATTATTTTTTTCCTACAAAAGCTTTCTCTTAGTCCTCCATGAAAAGTGGCTCCTCAGTCTCCTCATCAATTTTGTTTTATATTTTATCACAGAACTGAAAATTTCCTCTTACTCAAAATTATAAATAATATGCATTAGTTATTATGCTTACATTTTTTAGCTTCTATGATGATGATGGTGATATAAAAGCAAAGATTTTATTGTATTCTTCTCAGTATTCCCAGTGCCTAGAAAATGTGTAAAAACAAGTATTCAGTGTAAGGTTGGAATGTCTTTGTAGAAACACATCTGTATAACATGTGTTGTATTATTTCCTTAGAAGAGATCTTTACAAATGGGATAATTGATCCTTACAATCGGAATAATTGAGTTCTATTCAAGTATACTCTGGAAAATGTCTACCTCTTTTATACTTGCCATGTTTGACAAGTAAGAAGTGTGAGGCATTTTCTTTATCCATTCATCCGTCAATGAGCTCAGAGGGATTCCCTACCTTGGTTATTGTGAAAAACACTGAAAACGAACATGAAAATGCAGATATCCTTTTGAAATACATATTTCATTTCCTTTAAATTTAAATGCAGTACTTGGATTACTAAATCATAGGGAGGTTTTATTTTTAATTTTGAGGAGACTTCATTGAATTTTCATCGTGGTTATGGTAATGTGCATTTCCAACAGCAGTCTACCACAGACCCTCTTATCAATCATCTACAACACCTATTATTGCCTGCATTTTTATGGGTTATCCTAACCAATGTGATATGATACCTCAGGATTGCTTTGATTTGAATTGACTTAGTGATATTGAAAAACTTTGTCAGAAAAAGCCTTGCAATTACACCTTCTTTTGAGAAGTGATTTTTTTTCAGTCTTTATGAGCAAAGATTTCCTTTCATTTGCAACAAGTGAATGAAGCTGGAGGGCCATTATGTTAAGGGAAATAAGCTAGAAAGTGAATGAGAAGTACTGTATTATCTCACCTTCAAAAATCCAAGCTCATAGACACAGAGTACTCGTGAGATTACCCATAGAGAAGAATGTGAGAAAACAGCAACAACAACAACAAAAATATTGGCAAAGTATAAACCTTCAATTATGATATAAATGAGATTTAGAGATCTAAAATGTAGCATGGGTAACATAGTGATACTGTACAATTAAGGAAGTGTATGTTCAGTAATACCAACACAAAGAGAAAAGGATGTGAACTCTGTGAGGTGATGGATAGGATAATTCATTTGATTTTGGTAATTATTTCATAATATATAGATGCAACAACAGTATAATATACTTTAGTACATTATAACCTGTAAATATATATTAGTTCAATATATATGAATAAAGAAAAGAGAAATATAGAACACCTAGTTAAAATTGAACTATAGATAAATAATGGATGTTATGATAAATATATTTTATATCATATTAGATATTGGACTTAAAATATTAAAAAAATTATTGGAAATTTAAATTATACTGGGCCTTCGAACATTGCCCGGTAATATTAATGCATAACTAATCACCATTTAAAACTGCATGAACATACTCCCATAAATAAATATTATATAAATATATAAATATAAATAAATAAATAAAATTGATATAAAACTGAAAGTCTTTAATAAGGCTACAATCTCTTTTCAAGATAAACCTTTTATTTCATGGAAATCCTGTTGAAATATAGTCCTTCTAAATAATTCCAATGATAATCTGTAAAAGATTTTTTTGAATTTGTGTGTGAATATTAAATTGACCATAAAGTTGCTGCAATCTGTTCTTTTTAATGTCACTGTCCCCAAATAGACCACATGAATGAAACTGAACTCTGATGGGGGGATGGGCCTTGGATGGGGATAGAGGACCACTTGATGTCGGGTTGCATTCAAAGAGTCAAAGTGGGGCTTGTTTAGATCACAGGAAATACTAAGAATTTGAAACCCAGACTGCAAGCAAAATGAGTATTTCTAAAAGCTCAGTTTTGTATTCTGATCTTCCTAATTAATATCTAGAATTTCCATGGTCTCTATCTCTATAAAGGAATTTAATGCCAAGAGTGAATATGGTGTTAGTGTTTTTTAAATAACTAGATGAGAAAGTTTAATATGCAATTTTACTGTTCTTTTTTGGTTTTGTTACTGAAGACTCATAAAATCGATGCAGATGATAAATATGAGGTTGAAATAAAAACATTTGTTAGTGTATTTTCATTAATGCACAACATGATTCTAATTTAGCAACTTGAAGAGAAAATCTAAAATCCCAGGAGAGGAGCCCCATGAAATGAATCAACAATATTGAAAACTGAAGTAATAAAGGATTCTCAGTGTGGTGTGTCTGTGGGGGAGGGAGAGGTTCTTTACACCTCAAAAGTCTTGAAATTAAACTTGCTTCAAGTAATTTCCATAAGCAGCTGAAATTTTTGGTTTATGGTGGATTAGAGACTGTATTGGGTGTGGAGAATATTCTGTCTCTTGTCCTCAACTGGAAAAGTGGACTGTTTCATTTAGAATTTCAACAAAAGAAATTATTTTCTGAGTGTTATTTGTTGGGAGTGTCTTTCTGCTATCTTTGATTTAAATCGGCAGGGATTTAAAACAGTGGGTGGGAAGGAACACGTAAAAAAGATGCAGAAGACCTGACTTCATCTGGTGGTAGCCAGTCTACCATTATATTCAGAATTATCAAATAGGTTAATCACCTTTCCATTAGAAAATATTAGCAATGGTTAGATGTGGCAATTTCTTAGTATGGTGTGTGCATTATTTGATAGTTTGGCTACTCTGAAAATGTTGCTCTTATTCCATTCCAACTCAAATCAACTTAGCTTACCAGGGATCTCTCAGGCAGTCCCCCTTGAACTCAGTGCAAGTGAATGGCTTATGTGTCATACTTCATTCTTTGTTTCTGTATACATTCATACCCTCAAATGCCATGATACTCGGTTTCAAGATAAGCAATTTATCTGATCGCAGAAGAAATGCATTTCTAGTTTTACAGGGGAAGAAAGATTTCTAAACTTACCTAACTAGGTTTGTGGCTAGAGCATCTGTAACAAAAGAAAGGTTTTCAAGAGATTATATGCTTTTTTAAATATATGCTTGATAGAACAAGAGAGTCTTCAGAAATGAAAACTTAAAAACTCAGGAATGGGCTGGAGAGATGGCTCAGCGGATAAGGCACTTGCCTCAGGTGCCTAAGGCCCTGGGTTCAATTCCCCAGGACCCACATAAGCCAGACCCACAAGGTGGTGGCCTTGGTTCTCTCTCTCTCGGTCTCTCTCTCTCGGTCTCTCTCTCTCTCTCTCTCTCTCTCTCTGCTTGAAAATTAATAAATAAAATATTAAAAAAATTAAAAAAAACTCAGGAATATCCACACATTGCTCACTTTGATGACGAGATGAATAGTTGTGGAGAAATGTGACCAGAGAATGGAGGTTTGATGTCACAGGAATATCTGTGAGATTCTTCTTGGCCAGTTCCCGTGTCTTCAGTTAGGAATTCACTTCCCTCTGAATATATCAAACCAGTAAGAACAAAGACTTTTCACCTGCCATAGAGAGATATTTTCTTAGATATTCAAGTACCATTGTATGTCCTTATCCACATCATCTCTGCTATAAAGTCAGAAAATAGCTGTTATGCCTATAAGTCTAAACTTAGAGATGCCATATGGATGCTTGATTATTTAATGGAGAAAATATAACTAACTGAAGACAAGCTTTATTGCCATGCTTACTATGCATAACAGAGATTCAGAACACATTACTTAATTATTTTCCTCTCACCAGAAGTCCTGCTATGCATTATTAATATTTCTTATCACATGTATATTATGTGCCAGCCTGTACCTACCTGCTTTGTTTCTCACAACAGTTTTACAAAGTTTTTTGAGAGTGTTATTTTT
>PVHP010012606.1:0-15775 GCA_004024765.1 Zapus hudsonius
GTTCTTTATTCCATGGGCAGAGTTCACATTTATAGGGAAAGGGAACCAGGGGGATGGGGAATAGGGGAGAGAAGAAGGGGATTGGATAGCCAGGGTGGTGAGTTGGTAATCTGCTAAGGGATAGGTGAGTGCAGACAACCTGTGCATACCTAATTTGTATAATTGGGGGGCCTGAGTGGCAGGAAATACATGATTCTAGCCAAGGTCCATGGGGATGGGTACAAGGAAATTTGTTACTTGGATCTGACACCCATTGCCAGTCATGCTGAGATGGGAATGCCGGGTTCCTGTGGCTTGCCCATGGGGGTTGGGAGTCGGGGTTGACGGAGCTGGGAAATGCCTACCATATCGGGGTTTCACCTGCTCAAACATCCTTAACCCTTTGTTCTCCATGCCCTCACTAGCAGTGCCAACAAGCAGTGCCCAACAAATACTATATATAAAAAGAGAATTATTATGATATTTTAAATCAACAACATGAATACCATTATGTACTTACCAGGATGATTGACATGAAAATAAAATTACCAAAACAACCAAGGCAATTGAGCCATGATTACTATCTTGGGTGTCTGGCAGAGGCTTAAGCTCCTGTAAAAACAATGAAAATAAATTTCACAATCACCACCAAAGTGGAGCTACTCCAAGAGTTTCAGCAACTAATAATCAATGCAAATATCCACCAATCATATGTGTTAATTTTCACAGATATATTAATGTTACCAATCATAGCTCAAAGTAAGACACAACCAAAATGTCCACCATAATGAAATAATGAAATCAACTCTGCTACAGTCACGTAATTTGGAAAAGATGCAGCCCAGAAAGTCAATGATCAGGTACCTATCCCCCAAATCAGTGAATGTTACAAACACAATGTTTCTGCAAAATAATTTTATGGTTCCAATTTTATAGGGCCAATAATATCCAGTGTCTTCCATATTTAAGGCTTGTTCTTAAATAGTGATAGAAAGGAAGTAATTAACATCTATAATCTGTAGGGAGGTTGAGGTATAATGTTTGAATGTCATGAGTACTGTGAAGGCAAAAAACCATATTTTTAGGGCTACTTGTGGTTAACTGTGGTGGTTTGAATGTATGGCCCCATAGACTAAGGTATTTTTTATTGAGACTAAGCTTGAGTCTCCAGCAGGCAGAGCCTTGCTGGGCAAGAGGTATGTCACAGGGGCATGAATCTTGAAGCCCAGCCTAGGACACGCCAGTACTAGTTGTTTTCAGAGCAGTTTGAGCTCTGGCTTTTCATGTTTACTGGCTGCTCAGTGGTGTCTCTCTGCTGTATGGATCTATGGAAGTGAGCGAGATTCTTTGACCATTGATGGTGTTTCCCTGGAATCTCTAAGCCGGAAATAAACCATTTCTTCACATAAGCTGCTTCTGGTCATCTGTTTTTCCAGTAATGAGAAGGTAATTGCAACATTAATTCATTAGTGCAACAGACACGTGGGAAAATGTTTAAGATATGTCACCACAAAATGAAATGCAAATTAAAATATCAAGAGTCCAACTCACCCCAATCAGAATGAAAACATATTTTGGAAAAGGGATTGAGGATAATCAAGCTATGACATCTGTCATACCATTGATGGACAGGGCTGATTTGGCTGATATGACTGGCTAGGTGAGTGTCCCTTCCTCCCTCACTGCTCCATGTGCATCCTTCCCAAAGCTGCATTCAGTCAGAGACCTTCCCTGATAAAGGAAGATCACTCTATGCCCAAGGGTCTACAAGTAGCTGTGCTCCCCTGGTGGATCCTCCAAATAAGCTCTCCAGGTCCACTTGCAAACGCATGCAGGGTAATCAGACTTCTTAGACGCAAAACACACATGATGAAGTGCTGCACCAGGCAGTCTCCCTTTCTTTTTAAAATGTTAGTGAGGATGCAGTGCAAAGGAACTGCCATTGAGAATCAGCATTGAGGCTCCTCAAAAAACCTAAAAATAGAACTTGTATTTTATCCAGCTGCACTGATCCTACATGCATACACAAAGGGATCAAATGTCATATGTGATGGAGATATCAGCACAATTCACAACAGATATCACACAATCAGCATGGGGGACCAGCAGCAGATGAAGGGATTATTATTCAGCCATAAGAAAGGATGAAATGTTACTTACAGGAAAATGGATAGAACTGGAGATCATAAAGTTAAGTGAAATTAGCCAGACTCACAAAAATAAATAATTGTATCCTTTCTCTCATACACAGAATCTAGAAACAAAATACACGGAAGCATAATGATATCTTCACATTTTCACATTAGTTGGAAATTCACATTGTTTCCAAACTTTTTCTGGCCAATTCGAATGCACTGCATGTTCTTGATCACTCACCATCAGCTGTGCAATAATAGTTCACGTGAGCTAAGTTATTGGAGAACAGGATAAACATTCCAAAGGTGTTTTCACCTGGGCATCTTGAGTGCCATACTGCTGGAAATAGAGTGGAGAGCCTGTTTCACAAATATTGTTCCACTAAAACAGTAGCCTCAATAGTGGCCAAACATTTATCCACTTGAAAAGCAAAGTAATTGGTTGTTACCTCATATGTTTATAATGCATTACTATTGAGGTTGAAAGTTCATTATATTTATTGACCTTTTTGTGTTTTTTTTTCTGAGATCCCTAAATTCACATTTTCCTACCAGGATGTTAATCTTTTTCTTATTTGTAAAAACTCTATGCTTACCATAAACATGGAATGCAATTTTCCACTTTTTATTTGGCATTTAATTTTTATCATCTCAATTTTAGATGGTTAAATTAATTAATATTTTACTTTGTGGCTTACTATTTTTGCCTGGTTTTATTCATTTAATCATTCTAACCTCTATAAATTCCTTGTATATACTTTTATTATTTTAAGTATATTATTTGTGCTCCATTTGGGACTTATTTTGCTGCATGCAATGCCCATCATAGTATTCTCTGTTTTCTGAATAGCATTAGTCTTCAAACACTCACCAAAGACTTGAGAGACCACTTCAAAGAATACCTGTGATCTTCTTTACATAAATACTCTGATCTCTTTCAGGGCTCTCCAATTAGTTCCACCAGTGTTTCCTCTCACGAGGCCTTCACTGTGTCCATTACATTGGCTTCATAATACAGTTCAGCAGTGGTTGGAAATGCAAGACCATTCTTTCCCAAAATTCTTTCAGGAAAACAAATACACTAGCAATGGCTGGAGGAAATTTGGTTGAATAGATGTCTATGGAGGAAAATCTGTCACTATCAAAATTCTCAAAATCCCAGGTACCCAATTGAATCAGATTCTACAGTTCTGAAGTTTATATATTTTGGAGTCATGTTTAACACCTTAAAATATTATAAGCACAAAGGAAATGTGATAGTATTTAGGATGAGGCAAGATCACAAACATGACAGAATCTAGAAAAATTAGCAAGAAACTTTCAGCAGCCCTTTGTATTTTTCTTTCATTTTCTTTACTACACAATCTGTGAATACTCCTGATGTCTTTTTATATAAATAATAGACCAATAGATTCCAAAATATTACTTACTGAGAAGAGAAAAATAATTTAGTCTCTTCTGGCAAGACTGATTCCAAATCACTTTTCATAAAAACATTTATTTATATTATACTATCATTATTCATTGGGAAAAATTCTCCATTAAGTGTGCTGTAACATTTTAGAACCATTCAAGTTTTCTTTTGAATTAGACTCTTTTTTTTTCACTTAGCAAAAGTTTAAGTTTTCAAATTGAATCTTATAACAAGTTGTATTTTTACCATGCACATTTTTAAATTAATATCTTTATTATTAGTAAGTACATATATTGTATGAACAACTTTTGTGAAGTTGTCCCCGTTTCCCTCCTCTCTGTCCCCTACCCACTGGGGTCCTTCCTCGGTGCACATACTGGACCTTTCCATAGGTTAGGGGGATATGAACTGCACCAGAGGTAGCCAGTTTTTCTTTTTTTCTTCCCCCTTTGTGCGTTGTTGCTGAGGGGGTGATGTCTCTGGATATTCTCCCCCACCTTGACTCTTACATTCTTTCTGCCCCCTCTTCCGCTCAGTACCCTGAATCATGGTGGGTGTTTTAAATCTGCTTTTTGTTGAGATCTTAAATATCTCTGGATCTTTGCCCTCGGTTGTGTTGGGTTTCACTGGTGTCTGTCTCCATTGACCTTTCATGGCTTTCCAGACTTGCTGTGATGATTGGTCTCCTGTTTGTCTCATCACCTTCTCATCAGTTTCATTTGGACCCTGTGTGAAGGCCAGGGGTGGTTTGTCTCCTGCCAGGATGTCAGCCATCATCCCATGTCTAATTGGTGGAATTGAGTTGTCCCTGGCTCTCTCACTGCCTTCTGAAAAATACAAACAGAATCTCCATCGGAGAGTGAGATCAGTATAGGTTAAATGAGACAAACATTGCTATTTTGGCAAGATTCTAATGTGTGGAGCCTCTCTGTAGCTCTCTGGTAGTGGGAATTAACCCTAGGAGCACGAGTTCTTCATCCCCATAGGATTTTGCCATGGATCCCAGCTCTAGTTAAGGGTTCCTTGTCATTAAATGGATCTCTTAGCCAATCAGTAAGCTGTTGATTACCTCATGGGTCTCTTTAATCAAGAGCTCAGTGTCTGAAGGAACCAATAACTGGAACAGGGAGATGCAGGCCTGAGCAATATTCTTGAGTTTAGGTTTCCTTCCATTCTATTCATGGCCCCTCATACCAGGTGGTACCCTCAGCTTCCTTGGGAGTTTACTGTATGAAAGCTAGGGTTTTATGATGTGGATTCATTATTAGTTTAGTTTATTGTATGAGTCTTCCCACTCTCCCATTATCCAAGCCCCCAATTCTTTCCATCCCCTTTTATAGCCTCTCTGTTCACTGACAGCTTTTCTTAATGTTCAGGCTTAATTAACCTGGTTAGGAACCACATATGAGGGAGAATATGTGGCGCTTGGTTCTCTGCTCTTGTGTGAGGTCACTAAGAATGTTCTGCTCTAAGTCCATCCACTTTTCTTTAAATTTCATTATGTCATTTTTCCCACAGAGACATTTGCCCAACTATGTTTTTAACAGCTAAATTCATAATAGCAAATAATTGTAATCAACCCAAATTGCCCATCACCAAACAAATGTATTTCAAAGTTGTAGTACATATACACTGTGGAATTCTATGAATTAGACTCTTAAGTAGAGTGAATTGGTAACTATCTCAAGTCTTTCTTGGCCAATGTCCTTATATGTAGTGGAATATTATGAGTTTTTTGTTACTTTCATCTAAGATCGTATTTAATATCAAACCAACGAACTACAAAGCAAACTAAATGTTGACTTTATGACAGTACACTCTCTAGTATTGACTAAATTCCTAATGAGAAAACATTTCCATGTTGGCCTAACATTATATCTGTCATTTTTAAAGTTTTGTGCTATTTAGATTTGGGTATATTTCTAATAGTATATAAATATGAATAAATATATGGTATATATACTATATTAAGTATATATTTATATTTATAAATTATACACACATATGTATATGTCTGAGTGTGTATGAATTTTTAAAGTCTAAATGACCTCATTTTTTGCATATGTGTATATGGAGTATGTGTGGTGTGGAGTGTGATGTGATGTATGGAGTGTATGCACATGAATGTACAGATGTGCCTGCCACTTGGTCATGAGTTCAGATGCCAAAGGAGAACCCCAGGTACCCTCTTTTTGCTTGTTCACCTGTTTCCTTAATTCTGAATCTCTCACTTATCTCAGACATGTTTTTTTTTTTTTTCCTGCCAATTTCTTAGACAGTAACTCCCAGAAATTATCTGTTCTGTGGCACCCACCTCTACGGCACTGGGATTACAGACATGTGCTCAGTCGTTTAAGTGGTGCTGCAGATTAGAACTAGGGTGGTCCTGGGCCCTCTCAGGCCTTCATGATGGCACAGCAAATGATCTTAGCTTCTAAACTCTCTCCCAGCTCAACACTTCCATTTTCAGAGTATTTTACTCTTACATGTAATTGCAATACAAACAGTTGTCTCTCATTTTTCTATATTTGCTTTTCCTTTGTTTTGTTTACTTTTTGTATGACAATATGGATGGAAAATAATTCCTACCTTATATTCACGTTGTCGCAATTATCTTCCTGTTGCTGGGTCACCCAACCAAAAGAGGTTTGTGAGAGGAAAGGATTATTTTTTGCATACAGTTCCAAGGGGAAGTGTCATCATGGCAGAGGAAGCTGGCTCACTTCATCACATATCTGTAGTAAAGAGAAAACAGCAAGTGTGAGCTGACTCTCAACACACAGAAGGCTAGAATCTTAAACCCCTAAATCTACCCTCAAGAACAGGTGTCCTTCTGCAAGACTCTGCCTCCCCAAACTTCCCCCTGCGGAGGACTAAGTAGGAAGTTTAATCACAAACACACATATAATCATTTCAATTTTTGCAGATTTAGATCTCTATAGGCTGTCATTTCTAATAGACTGTAACTTATTTTTTTTCCTGTAAAGTGATAATAAATCTAGAATGATGTGCCATATCCTATCTTCTCAATGCCTCTCTGTATTATTCATTTAATGTAGAGCTGTGATCTAGCATATCTTTATTTCAGAAGAGTATGAGTTTGCTTGTATTCTGTGTCATATAAGAGTGAGGGAGTGAGGAAGACACTTCTGGTGGCTAGCTCACATTCTTTGGAGCTTCATCACTGAAGTGTGCCCCTGATGACTTCCAGATATATGACTGGTGAACTTTGCAATTCAGATGCCAGGCAGGGAGTTCTACTCAGACATTCCACCAGAAAGATAGGTGGATAACTCACTCTTGCATCCTCAACTGGTGGGCACTGGTGTATATAAAAACTGCAGCCCTCCTGTCCCGTGGATGCAACAACATTCGGGCATGCTTTATATGAGCTGTGTTGCAATCTACCCCTGACATTAAACTCCAGTTACCCTTGTGGGAGCTGGTTTGACCATTCTCCCTACATTAAATGATTTCCTTTTCTGTAAAATTTACCTATGTATTTTCTGTAATCCAAATTGTAAATGCTTGCTCTAGTATTCTTACTTTGTATTCTAATTATGGAAGAACTCAAATGTAAACACAAATTGAGAAACGATGTATTTGTACTTAATTCTATATTTTAAAATTTTACTAGGTATTTACTGGGAGACAAAAACCCCTTTTATGCTCTTAATAGATATATTAATCTCCTAGCCATCTATAGTATATTTCAAAAGACCTTGCATGTCTCAGACAACAATATACAAGGTACAAATTGTTTGTGTTACTTGATCACATTTGAATGAATTTCTCTTGTTTTAGCAGACAGTTTGACTATGGATAGAAGCTCTTGGTGTTTTTGTCGAGCAAATGTCCCAAACCCATGTTTTGTAATCATTTTCAGTCTTTTAGTATCAAGTGCCAGTACCTTGCAGCCTCAGCTTCGAGGAGACTGCTTCCACTCTCTCCCCACCCTCTCTGGGACTTCTGGGCACCAAAGGGAGATGCACAGGGTGTATACAGTTTGTAGACTGTGTGGTCAAATTGAGGCTTGGAAATGAGTGAGGCTCCGCCATCATCTCATGTATGTGTTCTTGAGAGATCACATTAACAACAAAGGAAAACAACCATGATGGGTGGAAAGCCGAAGACTTTGGAAAAAAAAGGGAAACGTCTTTTTCCTAACTTTTGGAATAAGAAATCTATTCTTATTGCACTGTGAACCAAAGGCCAGAGTGCCATCTAAGGCACAGAAAGCCCTCCATCAGATGTTTTGAAAGCCCAATCCAAAATTGTTTGTTACAGAAAATGTTCCCTGGGTTACTCCCACTGACTGCACAGTTGCACTGCCTTATACACACCATATTCTCTTTACACTTGACTAGTGTATTTCTTCTGGCACCTGCCTCCATTGTCCGCTTATGACACTGTATGAACTGAGCACTTTTCCTTTTTGTTCTGTTCTCTCCATCCTTTCTCATGGGTCTGCATGCAAAGGGCACTCTGGGGTCTGAGATAAATAAATAAAATTCTAAAAAGTAAGTAGCAAGGGAGAGAAGCAAGGGGGTCTCCTTTGTGCTGGGATTGACTTCATTCTTCTTATTCTCTTTACTACATCTCAATGCTTATGGTTGTCTTTTCTGCTGGTCCCAGATGGAACATTTATGCTTTATTTGTATGCTTTTAAAGAGTGTCTTGGGGCGGGGGCTGGAGAGATGGCTCAGTGGTTAAGGCACTTGCCTCCAGTGCCTAAGGCCCCAGGTTCAATTCCCCAGGTCCCACATACGCCAGACCCACAAGGTGATGGCCCTGGTGTGCTTTCTCTCTCTCTTTCTCTCTCGCTCTCTCTCTGCTTGAAAATGAATAAATAAAACATTTTTAAAAAAAGAGTGTCTTGGGGGTTGGAGAGATGGTTAAGTGGTTAAAGGCACTTGATTTTCCAGTATCCACGGAGATACAGATGCACAAAGTGGTGCTTGTGTCTGGAGTTCATTTGCAGTGGCAGGAGGCCTTGATATGCCCGTTCTCTCTCTCTCATAAATAAATAAATAAATAATTTTTAAAAAGTGTCAGGTAAGAAATTTGCTCTCCAGCCAGTGGGATGCATTTGCAAGAATAGCTTTATTTACTGTGTCTTTTTTTTTTAAGATAAGGTTTTGCTCTGGTTTGGAACTGGCATATGCAGATTCACTGGCCTTGAACATGCAGTGGTCTTTTTGCCTCTGCCTCTCAAGTGCCAAGATTGCTAGTAGGAGCCACTCTACATGGATCATTTGTTGAGATGCTGATTAAAGCTCTTTTCTTTACACCATCTTCTAGTATATCAATATTTTTAGTCTTTCTGTCAAACGCTTTAAGCTAACAGTGTCCAAGTTACTTTCGTCACTTGGAATTGGGGAACACACACAGTGCATTAGTAAATCAAGGGATATGTATTCTCAACCCCAAAGTGTGTGTTTTTCCTTTAATAAAAAGGTTCTCTTTCCATAGGGATTAAAGAATTTACCAACGTTCCATTTTAAAGACACCATCTATGTTTTAAAGATGTGTAGTTGTGCACACTAATATTTGGAAAGCGGTTAGAAAATTCTAATCTGAAGCTTACATAAAAATTCGGAGAGTGGTAACTTACCTTTTCTGTTTTTCTCCAATTTTATTCCCTAATACTGTAGATATCTCTGTGACCAAATGGTGTAGAATGTATTTCCTTATTATAAATTAAAAAGAAATGTAGTTCAATAAGGTGAGTAGATGTGCTCAAAGTCTTACTTCCATGTGATATCATTTTTATCTGCAGATTCATATGGCCCAGCTGTTTGAAATTCAGTTACTCTCATTCCTCACATAATTGCTGAAACAATAATGATACACATTAGTATCAGAAAAGCTCTTATAGTAAGTGGATTTTAATGTATTATGGATTTGTGTTTTATCTACAGAAGAGGACAGAGAGATGACCAGGGGAGTGATCTAAGTGCCTATATTTATTTTGTCTCAGTTTCATAGCATTTTTCTTATTTCATTTTTTTTTCTCACTAGAATTTTCTATTGCTGCCTAAGCACCAGATACATAGCATAGTGGCTTGTCACAGAGATCTGTTTGTGGCTAGAAGGATCTTTGTCATTTAACATGTGTTTAGATCTACTAACTTTTCCCTAATATTTTAAAAATCTTTAAAAACCAACTGCCCAGTAATAGCTTGGATTCATACTTCCATTAAATTAGAAAACACACAAGGTCCAAGTTTGAAAATAAAACCATCTCCTAAAGAACCTGAACTTGACCGTAATTCATGGTCTTGAGCTGCCAAATATTAGTTGAGATATTCTTTTAGAAAGAATGTGTTGAATGAAAACATGGTTAAAATATTCTTATACTCCTATTTTTAAAAGATGTCACATTTTGTTTAGCAGAATATTAAAAGTAACTACTAATATATTTATCTCCAGGATTTAAGACATCCTTGCTTCCCCAGTGACTAAGAGAATATTTGGATCATGTAAAATAAGGTTGAAATGTGCTTTCAGATGAGCTAGTTTTGCCTTTTCATGGCTCCATAGATCAGGTAGATACCATTTTCCAGATGAGGAAGCTGAATGATGGGCTCTGATGAGCAGCTCAGGTATTTGTTCAAGGTCACACAGACAAATAAGAGTGGAGGCTGAGACTTGACAGACCAGAACTTTTAAGTTGTAACTGCAACTTTTGTACTGCTCTCAATAGTAAAACTGTGGTATATGCTCCATGGTACAGGGGAGACACGGCCTTGGGGTGTGTTAAGTACTCATTGGTTTGGGGTGAGTGAATAATGGATCAAGAGAATTGATCTCACATGGCATTTGCATGTTCATAATCTTAGAGTTGTTTATTTTTTTTCTTAATGGCTCTTCCCCTTTACTTGCTTAGTCTATTTTATGCTGCTTCAACAGGATGAAACAGATTGGATGAGAGAGAGAGAGGGAGAGGGTGATATTTTACATACACACACATAATGTAAGTCTCAAATGTTTATATATATGAGACTGGCAAATTCAAGACAAGGTCTGTCACCTGGAAAGGGTCTACTTGCAGCATCATCCTATGGCAGGAGTGCAAGATACAGTGAGGGCAAGAGGAGGCTTGCAAAGGGGCTATACTCATCACTTCCTAAGTAATTCACGCCTGGGTAACAAACACAATCCTATAATGACAACACTAATCCATTTACAGGTAGTATCTCCACTACCCAAACACTTCCCATTCTAATATCACCAATTCAGGATCAAGCTTTCGTGTTTCTCTCTATGTGAGTGCACAGAGAGTATACACACATGTGTCATGGGTGTACATGTGGGTGCCAGAGGTCACCTCAGTGTTATCCTCAGGAATAGCATCCATCTCTTTTTTGTAACAAGTCTGTCACTGGTCTGGAGCTCATCAATTAGGGAAGACTGGCTATTCCGCCAGCTTCAGGGATCATACTGTCTCTACCTCCCCAGAGCTGGGATTATAGGTACCTGTTACCAGGTCTGGAATTATTACATAGATACTTAAGGAGAAATAGGGGAAAGCTAGTTTCATTTAGGCAGGTTCAGCTAGACATCAAGACCCAGAGAGAACCAGGAGATGCCACTCCACACGCCAACCTTCCTTGGCATGAATGGAGCTCTTGGAAGGAATGGAACTTGTGTCTGATCAAGACTCATCTACAAATAGTGCCCCTGCTGCCCATAGTTTAGTTCCCTACCTAAAAAGCCCTAAGGGCTGCCCTCCAAATCTACAAACCAATTGGGTCTTTCCCTTGCATACCTGACAAGAGAGTATATTTCCTATACCATAAAGGCTGCTGTCTTCTTCCTGTCCCTTCTCTGAGTGATTCTCTTGCCCTTAACCTGTGCTGCTTGGATAGCATGAGTCTGGCCTCTACTCTCACCCAGCCAGGGATGAGCACAATACTATTTCTTGTTCTGGGATAATTTTTTTCCTTGCCTATGCATTAGAGCTTGGGGTAACTTCTCACTTTAATTATGTGGATGACTTTCCTCTCGTCTCTAAATCTACTATGTGTGCATTTTGCTTACACTCCTGATCTACCACTTGGGGGTATCTCCCTAAACTCTGGGCCTGCTACCTGGGTAATTTTTCTAAACTCAGGGTAACCATGGGTATAACTCTCTTTAATACCCATTTCTCCTCTGAATTTCTTGTTCTCTGCTTTGATATTTTCCCTCTGCTATTCTCCTTAAGCTCCCACCATTTACCTCTTAACCTTTTTTCATGAGAATCACATACTGGGTGCTATGTGTGTTTCTTCTAAATCTCCCTAAATACGTACCTAAGTTCTATCCTTCAGGTGTTTGTGGCTCAACTCCAATCTTCCTGTAAAACCTCATTTTCTCTTAAATGAGCCTTGTGGACTTTGCCGTGTTTTTCACAGGCATGTGTTTCCTACTTCCTATGTGTTTATGACTGTTCTAGCCTTCTTCCTAGCTCATGGCTTCCCTTAAATAAACCCACGTATTTGTAATTTCACCCTAAATAAACTTACAATGTATAATTTATCCTTCTTGAGTTTCATTTTCATAAAATGTTTGTTAAAAATAGAACAGGACCTAAAATTGGGGTTCATAAATTTGGGGGACCCCTGCTGAACCCCCAAATCCTGCATCAATACTAGGAATCAAACTTGGGTCCTCATGTTTCCAAGATATGCACTTTATGCACTCAGCTGTCTCAGAAGGTCCTTGAAATCCCAACTTGTTTTTAGAAGGAACTCAAAATCCAAAGAAAGGGCATGATGCTCATGTTGAGGCAAATTTACCTCAGCTGTGAACCTGTGAAATTCAACAAATTACAACCAAAATGCAATGATCTGGTAACATAGTAGAGGGAGTCCCCTTCCAATAAGGAGAAATAGAAAAGGGAAAAAAGGTAACTAGTCCAAATTAGCATTGTGGAGATCACATTTTAAGCCTTAAAAATAATCTGACTTGACTTCATGTCAATCCTTCTAGGCATGTTAGGGTGAATGGGTATTTTACTCCCCAAGCCTCAGGAAACCCTGCTCTCATGGCTTTACTAGGCTTAGCTCGTGTGGCAACTTTCGTGAGTTAGAATCTTTTACCTACAGCTGTCCCAGACAAGCACAAATGTTGGCCTGGATCCAGTGGCTTTAGGTGGAGGCTATCATGGCCCTTGAGTGGGTGCACACTGCCTGTGAGAGGCCACACTGTGAACACTGCCTTCCGGAGCAGCTGTTTGAACTGCCCTGTGCTGAGGCTGAGGTAGCAAGAAGAACTGTCCATTTTCCCATTGTCTTGTCAAATAGCCCCTGGCTTCCATCTATACATACAAATCCTTTTATCAAAAATTTATTTACCTGTACCTTTTCCTATTTTGTTGTTCTGTACATGGTCAGGCTGGAGATTTACAGGTTTTTTTCGTTTGTTTCTTTTGTTTTGCTTCCTTTGACAAATTCCATATTTAAATTACTCTTTCGTCTTACTGTATGTGGTTAAAACATGTCATGCAGCTCTTTCCATGTTTTGATTAGAATTTTTTGTTTCTGCTAGACACTAACTGCAAAAGCAGCATCATAAGGTGTCTGTTCTTCTTCCCCCTTTTTTGAGACAGAATCTCTTGTCCCTGCAAATGAATGCCTCATGGCTGCATCATGTAAAGGTCATGTCCAGCATGAAGCAAAGAGAATCATTGGAAGCAGTCACCATGAAGTCAGCTGACAGATGAGTCAGAAAACATAACCTAGTTTCAAAGGGTCAAGTGGTGACTTGAGCGGCTTGTCATTTGGGACTGTTCAGCCTCAATCTAGTCTGAGTTTTAGATGGAGGCCTAGATCTGTTATGATGATCAATAGAAATAGAATAGAACATTCAAATAGAGGTTAGCATTGAGGATATACAGGGCCACACAGAAGGGGATCTTCCTCTTGCAACAGTCAGTCCTTCCCAAACACCAAGAGAAGACAGGTAAGGGGTAGGAGTGAACAATGAGAGACCATGAGCCTTCTTTCCTCTGCTTCTCCAAACATGCAAAACAAAAGCAAAGGAGCCACACCCCCAGGCTCGATAAGCAGGAGTAATAAATGCTCTGCTGGCAAATGTTTAACAACTGTTTTTTTAATTTATTTTATTTTTTGCTTTTCTCCCAAAGGACATCACTGAACTTTGAAATGAAAAGAGATACAGTGATAGGCTCTAGTGAGAAGGCTTAAACAGCCTCATCATGTTAAGGAGAAATGTCAGAGTAATGTGAGATTATAATTCTAATGGGAAATAAAAAGACAGTAAAAATGAGATTGTTTTATTAATCAAAACTGATGGCATCAGATGAAAAAGTTATCAAGGTTCATGAAAGATTTCAAAATACAATTAGATGGGACACAATTGTAGCAGTTATTGAAAAATAAAAGTCTGTTTTATGTTTATAACTGTTTGAGCTGGGATTATTTTAGCGAACTAATCCCTAGAATCCTTGGATACATAATCAGGCAGTAAACTAAGATAGAAAAGTCACTGAGCAAAGAGGGACTTCAGAGGAATTACAGGCTTAGGTGTACCCCTAAACCTATAAAACTGACAGAAGCAAACACAGGGAGAAGGATTCTTGATGTTGGTCTGGGAAAATAGCTTTAGAAATATGATTCTTACAGCACAGAACTTCTAGAAGAAAAGTTGTGATGAACTATCTTGATGTTGGCCTGGAAAAAAGTTTTGATTTTCATCCCAAAACACAGGCAAGATGAGACTCTGTCAAACTCAGAGGCTCTGCACTCTGAAGATCACAATCAACAGAGTCAACAGCCAGCCTGTGGGATAAATGAAATATTTACAAACTAAAAATCTGATAAAGGGTGTATTGCTTATTTTTCTCATCATTAACCCAAAGATTTGCAGCTTCTCCAAGCAGTGCCACCAGATAGGGACCAAGGGTTCAAACATGAGGCTTTGTGGGGGCAGGGTAGAATTATACATGTAAACCATAATATTTCACTCATTGGTCCTTAAAGACTTCTGACCATCTCAAGATGTGAAATGCATTTAGCAGAACTTTAAAAGTTCCCTTAGACCTAGCAGTTCCCAATACTGTTGAAAAGTCAAAAATCTTTTTTGAGATTCAAGAAAAACTCTCCTCTGTGAGCACCTATAAAGCCAAAAAGCAAGTTACATACTTCTAACATATAATGGCATAGAGTAAACATTCTCATTATGAAAGGGAGGATTGGAGACACAGTGAGGAAAGGCTGCACCAATGTAAGACTACAACCGACAGGGCAAATGCCTAAGCCTGTAGCAGCATGGCCTCTCTGGGCCCTGACGTGGCGTCATCTGTGCTCCATTGAGTATATGAGCTGGTGGAAATGTAATTAACTTGAATTAATCATCTTACAATACATACACCATGCATTCACAAAGACCAAAATATTACACTGTACACTGTGAATACATACAATTTTCATTTCTCAATAAAACTTGACAAAGCTTGGGGGTATTGCTGAGAGAATAAATTGTATATTTAGTGTTCTTAAAAAAACAAATATAAGACAAACTAAAAACCAAAAAAGCATAGAGGTGCGAGGAAACATTCAGGAGTCCTCATGTGTATTGCATGATGGCTTCCTTGGTTTATGCTCTTATCCCAAGTTGCCAAGGAATTAAGCAACTGTAGTTTTTGTATATTCATTACAATATAATAAAGCTGTTTTAATTTTTAAAAAATAACTTATTAATGACCAGTGCTGGTGTCTTCCTTGGCAGTACAGTGTGGGGGTATAGGCATGAATGCTGTGCACCTGGAACTCTCAAGCTGGAGCCCATCCTTTCATGAGTCCACAAAAGGCTAGTCTGTATCTGAAGAGGGCATTAGAGAGAGTACCCTCACCGCTGTCTTTGGCTGGGTGGAGGCACATAAATCTGTCATAAGCTCTAAGCCATGAAATGAAAAATGTGAAACTTTGGATCTTTACACAAGGTGTACCCTGGAAACTAGACAAGGCACAGTAAAATACTTTTTAGAGAAATGTCCCCAGCTCACAGCACATAAAGTTCCAGTAAACACAAGGCCTCTTGGGCTTGATTTCACAGACACTGCAGTTCATACAAGGGAATGAATCATTCTGAAGAACAACATAGCAAATGAAAAATGGAAATAGTTTTATCTCAAGAACTGAAAAATGATATTCTAAAAGAAATATAAATAAGAACAATGCAGATAAAAGAAGTAAAATATATAAAACCATACAAATCTGAGATTTAAAAAAATCTCTAA
>PVHP010012606.1:15875-42567 GCA_004024765.1 Zapus hudsonius
CCAGAGGCACGGCCAGAAGAACCTGGCTGAATACTAGGCTATCCATGGTCCCCTGTCACAAGGACTGATCCAGACGAACCATGGAGGAGGTTATCCAGTGGAGGGGGGAGGGGAGGGCAGTGGGGAATTGGGGATAACAACTCATTGTTTGCCCACTAAATGTTGTAACTCATTATGGACAATAAATTAAAAAAAAAAAGAATACAAGCACCAACCAATGGAGGGGAAGATACTGTCTTCCAGACACAAAGTCTGTATGTAGAGAGGTTATCAATAAAAAGTTTTCTAGAAATCCCAAAAAAAAAAAAAATCTCTAAAAGAGCCCAAGAGGAATTGTTTACCAATCTAAAACAATCAAAAGTTAATGATCTTGAAGATTATGCTATTGAAAGATTTTAGAAAATTATTCAGAATGTAGCATAAAACAACTTGAAAATCATGAAAGGTCCTGGTATATATATATATTAACTCATAGTGGACAAAATTTGAGGAGGACAGTGTGGGCAAGCAATTTGTGGATAAGTGGTAGGGTGGTTATGTGGTAACTAGCTTAAAGCATGGCTCCTATGTTCTTTCTCTCATCTCCTTTCTCACCTCCTCTCTGCATTAATCATCATGACTATGCATAGCATGCATGTCATCCTTGTGCTTGCAATAATTTACGCATTTGATCCAGACCTCGCTTTTGAATTCTCTCTTCTATCTACCTAGTTATATCCTCTAGCAGATTGCGCATTTCATAGACATCTGCAAATGAGCTTGTTGAAAGCTGGATGTTTCATTCTCTCTAAGCCCATGTTTTCCAACTCAGCCAACCACCATCTCCATCCACCAGTCGCTGGGGACAGGAGGAGTTACATTTAAACCTCCCTCACTCTCTCCCTAGATTAGTTTTACACCTTGTCTTGCTGCCTGATCTTCAAAAGGCTCTGAAGGCCTTATGTTTTCCCAGCCCCACAGTTCTTCTGAACATTTGCAAGTTCCCTCATTATTCTATTTGACTGTGTTCCCCTCCATTTGATTTACTTCACAGCAAACAAGCAGAACCTTTTAAAAATATATAAATTGGGTCATAACTCTCCAACTCAAACTCCTCCATTGTGGTCTCTTTCTCTTTGAAGAAAACCAAACTCCTTTTCAGGGCTGTAGAGACTGAATAATGTCCTTTATCCAAAGGTGCCCAGGTGTTAATACCCAGAATCCATGAATATGTTAAGCTATGTGATAATGGAGAATTTTAATTGCAGATGGAATAAAAGGGCCTATCATTTTAACTCAAAATAGGGAGAGGGATCCTGGATTAGCTAGCTGGCCCCATGTAGATACAAGGGTCACTCTGCGTGGAGGTAATCAGTAGAGCATGAGACCGGGCAGTGCTGTGGAGAAAAACTCTACCTTCACATCATGTGTAGTGGGCTGTGAACCCAGAATGCAGACAGAAAAGACATTCTCTTTGACAGGCTAACCGTAAACTCTTCGCAGACTAGTAGAAAGAAGTGAGAGGTTATGAATGAGGGGTAAGGAATGGGGGAGGGGAAAGGCTTAAGCATGAGGCCAAACCAAATTAGGTTCAAAAACATAAAATCCTCACGAGCATACTGTTACCTATTGAGCAAGTAGTGGGTGTCGACTGACAAGAGGGGCCATGAGTAGTAGGGGAAAGAGTCTAAGCTTGTGAATAATTGATCAGTCTGGCAACCCCTGGTCCCAGTCATCGGTTCCTTCCCTCACTGAGCTGTTGACCAAAGTAACCCATGAGGTTCCAAAAACAAGACAGAATTCTGTCAAAGCCTTTGAAGGCCCTTCAAGGTCCGGAATGGTAACCAGCCCCCAGATGGTAGTTAGTTCAGTGCTGGAAGGCACTGCACAAGCTGCCAGGGTAAGCTGATCAATGACACTGGAGTAAACAGAGACCACTGGCATGAAGTACATTCTGCGGACATGAAGCACAGTCTGCGGCCATGAATAGGCTGACCTTACCTCCTACTGGGAGAGAACAGCTAACCAAGAAAGGATCACTTGTGCAATGGAGGAGCCTGGGCATGTACCCAATAGAATGTAAGCCAGCATATATACCTATTTTCATGAAAGACACTACTCACTATAGCCAGGTTATATAAACAGATTCTTAGATAACCAAATTATGGTATATATACATAATGGAGTTTTACCCATCTGTAAAGACTGAGATGATATCATTTGTAAGAAAATTGATAGAATTGGAGCTCATTGTATTTAAGCAAAGTAAGTCAGACCTAGAAAGACAAATATCACATTTTCTCTCATATGTAGAGCCTAGGATAGGAACCAGGGGCAATTTGGGAAGAGGAAAGGGAGGAAGAGTAAAAGGAGAGATAGGAAAGGGTAGTGGTGAGTGAACATGGTCAAAATATATGATACACTTGAGCAAAAAAAAAGTCCCTTATGGAACCTATAGCTTTGTACAATGAATATATATGAATAATTTTTTAATTTCAATTTCCCAAAGATTGACACTTGTATAATATCAATGAACTACAAAAAATTGAAGTCACAATCTCAATTTCAATAGTACAATTAGCTATAAAAGATAAAATATCAAAGGCTGTATATGTTTCTAAGTTTTTGTTTATCTTGATTTACACAAATTAACTAAAAGTTCATAGGCCCAGATGATTTTGAAGCTTATTTCTAGCTCTGAAATTGTAACATTCCTCCACAAAACCTTGGTCCAGCTAGACTGACATGAATGAAAATTGCTTGAGAATGTGTGGAGCATGCAGGTCCATTCTGAAGGAAGTCAAGTTGTGATGTATCAGGGTGAGCTGGGGGTTAGAATTTAGATAACGCCCAGCAAAAGTTCCAATGTGCCCCTAAATTTAAGGAGTAACCTTGTTCTTGTCTAAAAAGTTAAAGAATTAAAATCATAGACAACAAGATAGTAAGGTATAGTGGGAGACTTTATTATTTAAGGGATCATGGGGAGTTACAGAGTTCTCCAGCCACCGGTGTGGGAAAAACACGTGGAGAGTTTAACAGAACTTATGTTGTTCAGCTAAACAAGCAGCAGAAGAAAAGATAACAGAGGGCTCCCATCATGAGAAAGAGAGGTTCATGTGGGGAAAATCTGGAGCCTTTCCCCACCCCAGCCATTAGCTGGGGTAGGGGTAGGCCTTACCTTCCTAAGGCCGGATTCAGAGGTCCTTCTGCTGGCCTGACATGTGGGGAAGAGAGGGTTTTTTCTAGGGAAGTTATTTTAAGTTTTTCTAGGTGAGTCAGAGCGACAGCTGATTGGTTCACACATGACGAGTCAGTTTTAGCACCTAGGTTTTAGCTCTAGGAAGACACCTCCCACTTAAGGAAAGGGTGTCTCTGGAGCTGCCTGACCCTTCACCATGAAACACTTATCCAGCCGTGGAAGATCAAGTTCATTATCCACTTCCCACTCTTGGCAGGGTGGTGCCAAGGTGCTGTGTGCAAAGGCTCTTGCAAATGTGCTAGAGGACATTGTTTTAGTTTTTACCAAAATAGTTTCCTTCAAAGAGAACACTGCCTTTTGTTTAATTTATTCTAGGCCTTGCAGTTAGGACTTTATAATTTAACACAGCTAAAGTTGTTGCTATGAAACTTAGTTATTTTTTTTTTAATTTTGGTATTTTTTTTCAGAGAACATAAGTAATTTTGAAATAACACAAAGTAGGTAAAACAGACACAGAAACACTACAGCTACTTCTTGTGTGTCATTTCTCCCTCATAGGTAAGCTTGTTAAAACTCTAAATGAAAGATTATTCTCCATTTTGAGAGTTCGAGAATATTTCAGACCATGGAGAGCTCTGTTCTCAACTGTAAGTGTTTGAATGTTTGTGAGGGAGGTTAGGGGGAAGGAATAGTGCAGACAATGATTTTATTTTTTACACTATTGAATCTTGCAATGGTTGCAGAGACTTTTCCTAAGATGCTATCCAAGTTTTCAAATTTCACCTCCCGTTCTTCCATTTCCACTCTCAAATCTTCCAGAGGCAGAAGAACTGTACTGAAGGAAAAGAGCAATCAGCCTCAATTGATTTTAGGAAAAGCCTAAACACTGTTGCAATCTAGTATTCTCTCTTTTATTAATCCAAACCAAATTCAACTCCACCATTGAGCTTAGGTTTTCATCCTCAAAGTGCATTTAAGGATATAGAATTTCTAACTTCTCTGTAAGCACTTCAGAATGTGGTTTGCTACTGGGCATGGTCTGAAATCTTAGAGCCTGGCAGGCAGAGTACTTGGTTCTCTTGGGTTCTTCTCCAGTACCCTCAGTGTTCTTTTTGCCCCACTTATCCCCCACCCCCACACACATACACACACTCAGACACACTTGAGGGGCACCTGAGCTTGCATTTTTGCTGCTGTAAGGTCTACAAACTGGGGTTCTTTAGAGTGAGTGGGAACCTTTACAATCTGGACTGCAAGACTCACTGGGGCCAGCATAGCTTCAGGAACACACACAAAAAATGGAATCTTCTAAAGCTATGATCCACTACCACCACCCCAGACCTGGATATTTCCAAGAATAGAGGACAAAGAAATTTTCCCATTTGGTTATTTTTTGTTGTTGTTGTTTTGAAAACCTTTCTTTTTTACTGTTTTGGTTTAATTTTAAAATATTTTAAAATTTAATTTTATTAACATTGTCATACATGTATATAACGTTTTTTGATAACTGTAAAATTTAAAAGTGACCACGAGAGACTGCTCTGAAAGAAAAGGTTTTAATCAGAGGAAATATGAGCTGCCAGGCTAATTCAACAGGGCAGAGAAAGATCACATTGGAAGGGCAGGTTTGGCATTTTAAGAGGAAGTGCCCAGGTTGGGGGGAGGGCTCAGGTGGCCAGGATGGGAGAAGGGATGTCCCTTCAGCCATACAGACACAGCAGGTAGGGGGCTTTAATCTCCTGCTTAGTAGGCAGGCTTTCTTGTTAGGGTCTGGTTTCGGGGTTGACACTTCTCATGAAGCTGGCCACACTTGTTCCAGAGGGAAACTGAGGTGCTGCCTGAGTTTTGATCTAATAAGAACATTCACCCTTTATTATACTTTCTTTTCTTTCTCACACTAATCTTTTACTTTTTATACTTTATTCAGAATAGCATTAAGATCTTTCAGTGATGTTGATTTCAGAGATTCACAATTTCAGCATGCACAAATCAATAAAAGTGATAACACATAAATAGATGAGAAGAGAGAAAAAAACGTTTAACAAAGTTCAGCATCTCTTCTTGATAAAAACTATGAAGAGAGCCAGGTATGGTGGCATATTCCTTTAATTTCAACACTTGAGAGGCAGAGGTAGGAGAATTGCCATGAGTTTGAGGCCACCCTGAGACTACATAGTGAATTCTAGGTCAGCTTGGGCTAGAGCAAGATCCTCCCTCGAAAACAACAACAACAACAACAACATAAACCACATGAAGAGGCTATGAATGGATGGAACATATCTCAACATAATAAAGGTTAAAGCCACCCAATAGTTAACGATTAAATTGGGAAAAGCTAAGAATTTTCCCCAAAAATCAATAATGAGACACAAATGTTCCCTTTTTACATTCTTATAATATAATATTTGAAGTCATATCTTGAGTAATAAGAGAAGAGAAAGGAATAAAAGTGATACAAATAATGGAAAAAGTCAAATTATTTTTATTTATAAGCACAGATATCTTATACTGAAAAGACCCAAAGACTCCACCAGAAACTTCTTAGATCTGATAAAAGTTTTCAAGAGTATCAGGATATATAATCAATATATAAAAATTAATAACAAAATTATCAAGAAAGAAATCAGCAAAAAGTCCCATTCATAATAAACATTAAGAAATATATAGGAATTAACCTAAGCAAGGAAGTGAAAGGTGTCTACAATTGATGTAGGTTGGGGTTCAGGAGGGTCACCCAGATTTATGAATCCTAAGTTTTGGTTTTTTTTCTAATCTTTAATGAAGAATAATAAAGACAGATGGATTTAAGAAGTACAAACTATGAATTATTGAGTTTATTTGGGGAGAAATCTCAAATTGTGGAGTTTATTTAAAGGGAATTGGGACCTGGGAAGGAAGGCCAGAACACACTTTTATGTGGAAAAGATATTTAAGAGAGACTGGAATTTTAGCGAAAAACTAGAGTGAAGTCATGAGAAAGGTTTCCTTCCCTTTTACATAGCCTTAGGGCAGGGTCTTGCAACCCTTTGCCAGACTTGATTTCCTGAGTCTCTGGAATGTCCTTCCTTCACTGCCCTCCCAGGAAGAGATGTTTTTTTCTACCGAACATGACTTCCTGAATCATCTGAGCCTCCTTTCTTTCTTCAATTTGGAGGAAATCTACTAAACAACACTCAAGATTAGCTAATGGGTCAAGTTGACAACAAAACTTAGTCATCACAGATATTCATGGGACAGAGGATTAATATCAAGAATGTATAAATAACAAATTTAAATTCCCCACCAAAAATCCAATGAATAAATAAAAAAAATCATTATACAGTTCTGAAAAAAAATAGAGATAACCAATAAATACACTGTAAAAATGTTCCACATCTTTAACTACCAAGGAAGTGCAAATTAAAAGGATAAACTTGGAAAAATAAATACTATATATTTTTTCTATATTTGGAATCTCTGACCAAAGCACATTATTTACATTTGTGAAAATGTCATAATAATAAAACCCATTCATCTGTAGCATTAATATGCATTAAATATTATACATTTATATAAGAAATTAAAGTTTAAAAAGTTTACTCAGACAAATAATTCATGAATATGGAATTACCAAACCTGTTCTGGGCTCCACTGAGGGTATGCAAGGTGAATATTCATGAGACATTTCTTGGGAGGAAGACAAAATGAATACACTATTTTCCCCACTTTCTTGCAAAGCATGAATGTGCTAAAACCTCTGGTGGATGTGTGAAGCCACAGATTTATATATATATATATTGAGCCTTATATACACTATGTTTGCTTCTATGCACACACAGCTATGCTGTAGTTCAATTTATAAACTAGGCACACAAAGAGATTACAGCCAATACACTGTAATAAACTTATATAAATGTTGTCTGTATCTTTGTAAATTTTTTTTGTACTTTCTGTTCTTATTGTTGGTATGTCATGAGATGATACAGTGCCTGCATGGTGAGATGAAATAAAGAGAGTGATACAGGCACACACTATCAGTATATTTTCCTTTTCTTATTTTAATAGTTTGAAACTTAACTCCCTCCCCAAAGTTCATGTGTTAAAGGCTTAGTTCTCAGCATTATTGAAGGTAATGGTCTAGTGTTGGGGAAATAAAAACTATGCTATTAGGAGTATGATGCCCTTGAAAGTTATAGTGGGATGTTTGCTTCTCTCTTTGGGCACCAAAAAATGAGCAGCTTTATCTCCACCATGTTTTCCCCACCGTGATTAATGCTATACGTTGTCATAGATCCAAGTGACAATCCACCAAGTGACCATGGACTGAAATTTCTGAACCTATAAGGCAAAAGAAAATTTGCATCCTTTCTATTTGTTTGCCTGGTGTTTTGTCACAGAAATTGGAAGCTGCTTAACCAAACCTTACTAAGGCCACACTTTTAACTGCTTGGCTTATCCAACTTGCAAGCATTAAATGACTCTTTTGGTTCGGGGTTATTATTTAGTAAAGTAAGGGCTACTTGAACACAAGCACTATGCCCCAGCAGTTGATATGACAACCTATGTGGTTACCAAGTGACTCACAAATAGAAATCTTCTACAGTGTAGATACAATGGAAAATGAATGATTCACTTCCCAGGCAAGGGTGGTACAGGATTTCATCAGGCTACTCTAAATGATGTGCAACTTGAACCACAGGTTATTTATTTCTGGAATTTTCCATTTGATATTTTTGGAACATGATTGACTATAGGTACTATAAAATGTAGAATAAAAAATGAAAATAAAAAGCAATTTCATATTTGACTGGATAAAGTGAAAAGTTGCTAGGCAGAGATTAGTTTCTGACTGGTTAGATTCATTTTCCTGGGTAATGTTTGTTTCCTTGAGTTGGGTTTGCTTCTGCTCAGGTAGGACAACAATATTCAGGAGGCTTCTCAGCCTCATGGTCTCATGGTTACTGGAGCAATAGCAATAAATATTTTTGAATAGCAATAAAGTATTTATAAAATACAACACACACACGCGTGCGCACACACACGCGTGCACACACACACACACACACACACACACACACACACAGTCTGTCTATCTGCATTTGTTAGTAACAAAAAAATCCCTGTTTCTCAGTTGTAGATTCCAGAGAGGGACATCTAAATATAAATATAAATCCAAACTTCTCTAAGGTGGCAGACCGATGGCATAGGAATCTCTCTGGTTCCAGTCACTGTCTGGTGATCACATCTAAGCCACACATGTGATTTCACAGAGAAGAGCTGTGGCCAGAAGCCTGGTAACGGCCTATGGTTGACATGTAAGCTCCCTCTGCTGTTCCTGGAAGGACTCAAAAACCAATTTCTGATAGCCTTTATTCCCTGATTTATGTTCCTTCTATTTTCTTGATTCATCATTATAATTCATAATTCCAAGCAGCATAGAAAACAGAGTAAAGGTAATTAGATGATTGGCTTCTGTTCATCCAGAGAATAATTTCTCTAAATGACTTCAAGTTATTGCCAGTAAAAGCTTGAGACTTTCTTAAAACTTCTTAAATTTATACCATTTCATACCTAACTAGCTGACAGTACTAACGCTTCTAGACTCAACAGTAGGCTTAAATTTGTAGAGGAATATTTATATTTGCCAAAATATATAATACAAAATTGAGAATTAGCTTCATGTGTGTCTTCAACAACAACAAAAAGTCTCCTTTCATTTCTGAAAAAAACTTAAGCATTTATGATTACAGTTGTATTTTGAGGCGGGGGGGATGGCTAGTTTGTCACATTTCCTTTGAATTCAAATGTACTTTCATCTATTTTTTAAAGCAAAATCAATAAATTGCCATAATGGTGACAGCCATATCAAGAATCCCACAGTACCAAATTGCTGTGATATATCTCTCCTAGGAAAAGATTCAGCTCATTCTGTTGCTACTCTCGAGCTGCTTCTTTGCATCAACAACTTTCCTCAAAAAACAAAAAACCTCTCTGTAACAGAGTAATGTATTTCCTCACACATCAGCTTCTTGAGAATGCATAACAAATCATGCAATCACTCATTTGATGTGCAGGCATTGATGTTTATTTAAAATGACTGAGTATTCCCTGCAGCAGATTTGCTGGAAGTGCTCCCACCACAGAGCAAACAGGAAGTGTTTGGATGGATCTTAAATCTCCAGATTTTGCTACATGGTAAACAGTTTCCTTCTTTTAAGTTGCTACAAAAGGCCAGAAGTTCATTTTCTTTAAGGAATTATGTGCTGTTCTGTTTTAATGGTTTTGAAATACTATCCCTGTCTGCTCTCTGATATGATTGATAAAATGGATGGCCCATTAATTTCTATTTATTTCTGGCTTTAGAAAATGCACTGCGGCTATGGATTCCCCCACAATATAGCCAATGGAGTAGGAGAATCCCTGAAGAAGTGTAATGACTCACAGAGGAAGCCTGCGGCAGTGATAAAACATCCAATCAGAGATCTTGCTTGACTGTCTTGTGTGTTAAAAGTTGGAAATAAGTTTAATCACCTCATCTGTACGGATTCACTTGTGAACCAGGAAGTTGTCGTGAAGGTCAAGGTGAGGTTCAAAATTGATACTATTCAGAAGGACTTTTAATTTTCTAAGTGAAGTAATAACCACTCCTCGAAGTCAGTAATGTTTATGGCCTATGGGCTCTATTCTGAGAATTTGAAATTGGCATTAAGGGAACATTTGGGAATCAGGAAGACAGTTTTGAAACAAGCTCTCACTCTATAGCCCAGGCTGTCCTAAACTTACTATGTAGACCAGGCTGGCTTTGAATTTATGGCAATCCACCTCCCTTAGCCTCTCAAGTGTGGGCTTATGGTGTGTGCCAGTACTCCTCACTTTGCAGGGAGAATTTCTACCCTTACTGTTTGACACAGTATGTGTCATGGTTTGATCCAGGTGTCTCCCACAAACAAATGAATGTGTTCTCAGTGATCCATCCTTAGCTGATGGCAGTTTGGGAATTAGAACCTCACTAGAGCTGTGTTGTTAGGGGCGAGTTTATGGGGGTTATAAACCAGCTTCCCCTTGCCAGTGTTTGGCACACCTTCCTGACACTGTTTGCAGTGCTGTGGCAGAGGTGATGTCCACCCCTCTGCTCATGCCATCGTTTTCCCTGCTAGGATGGAGTCTCTCCTCGAGTCCATAAGCCTAATAAGCCCATTCCTCCACAAACTGCTTTTGTTTGGGTTCTTTCTGTGCAGCAACTAAAAAATTGACTACATCAGTATGTTACTCTTGCCCAGGTTGGCCTCAACATTCTAGAACCACATTATTCTTCTGCCACAGCCTCCTGGACAGCTGAAGCCCCAGTAGACCCAGTTTTTTTCCTTTTAGAATAGTGGGAGAACTGTTGCAGATAATGCAATTAGTTTCTGAAACTGGTGCTCTATTCATTTTCTGTTGTGACTGTAACAAATTACCACAAATATGCTAGCTTAAAAAACGCATAAATTTATTCCCACAGTTGTGTAGGTTAGAATACTGACACGGATGCCAGGCCATTATCAAAGTGTTAGTTGTGATGATCTTTTCTAGATGTTTAAAGGCATTTTATTCCTTCCCCACATTCTAAAGGATGCCTTCCTCGTTTTTGCAGATCATCTCTTTCCCCCATCTTAAAAACAATTAATACTGGGTCTCTCTGATTTTCTAGTATAGTTGTATCTCCAACCACTTGCTATTCTGACCAGGAAATAGCCTCTTCTTTTAAGGGCACACAAGATTGAATTCCAGCCCTTAGGAATCCTGGATAATCCCCTAGCTCAGGTTCCTTAACTGAATCACATATAGGTCTAGCAATTAAGCCATGGACATCTTAGGGGTCTATTATCCTCCTCCTGTGGGTATTGTATCCTCTACTAGAGAATATTGGAACACAATGCATATGCATTGTGGCATCTAATATTAAAGAACATTTTATTTCTATTTGATTTCCTGAAATCATCATTGCTATATTTTTCTTTATACTAAAATAAATAGTAGCATTCTTTCTACTAAAATAAATAAATAGAAATGCACATTAAGACTATGTTAACATAGTTAACATGTTAAAGACTGTAGTAGAGAAATTTACACATGTAAGGACAGACATGAGTAGAGAGAAGGACACTGTGAGCAATAAGCAAAACAAAAACTAGAAAGCAAAACTCTGTGTCAAAATGAAGAATGACTTCAATACAGATAATGGGACTCGGGTGTGGGTAATGCAGGGGAAAATGGTTAGGAGATACTTCCCAAATTGCAATATACAAAAAAGAAATCTATGTTAACAAAAAAATGAATAAGCCAAGAACTGTGTGGCAATTTCTAAATGTACAAATGACACATTGGCACATAATTAGAATAGAAGAAGAAAGAAAATAAGAGAATGGAAAAAAAAAGAAATTTTTGAAGGGCATCCAAAAGTTAATAATGGTCTCCAAGACCTCAAGCCACATCCAGGAAGGTAAGATCATACCCAGTAAGATAAATAGCTTCAACTGTCACACACCTCCCCACCAAGCACATAACATTCCAGCTATAGAAAGTTAAAAATGAAAACTCTTCAATGCTGGGAGGAGGGATTAAACATGTTGTCTATAAAAGAACAATGGTAAGAATTGCAGAAGGGTTTTCCAGAGGTTAGCCTCAAGCAAAAAGAGAATAAGTTAAAAAACAAAACCTCTCCTGGAAAATAAATTCTTTCTTTTTCATTTTTAAATTGAGAACTTTAATATATGAGCATTGCGAAATGGTCATATTCCCAACAGGTAACACTCCTATGTTCATGTACTGTGTGCCCCCACTTCCCTGAGGGCCCTCCTCAGTGGGATTATTGATATTCACTGTGGGCTCATGAATTCACCAGCCAATCCCTTTGTGGGGGGGGCAATGCCTCAGAATATGACTTCTCACCCTGACAAGTTAGAATTCTATATCTTACAAAATTATCCTTCCAAAATAAGAAATGAATAAATGAAGATTTTTTTAAACCAATGCTGTGAATCAATCTCTCAGCAGCAGGCCTGCAAGAAATATAAAGATATTCTTTAGGCAGAAGGAAAATGATATAAAGCAGAAATCTGGATCTTTATAAGAAATGGAAAAGCACTAGAAGAGAAATAAATGAAGGAATATCTTAATTTTCTTATTTGTATTTGATCTTAAAGGCCTAGTTTTGCTTGAAGCAACAATGGTAATGATACATTGGGTGAGTATGCATTTGAAGGAGAATGCACCACAACCATGGGCAGGAGTGAAGAACTGGGGATAACAAGTGTCAGCAGGCTCAAGGCCCAAACACAATACCAATTTAGGTGAGGATGATGCCACTATGGGAACTTACATTCATGGTTGGTGGGAAGGCAAAGCGATCTTAGAGGGCAGCTTAGCAGCTTTCTATAAAGCTAAGCATTGTCTATTATACCAGAAATTCTTCTCTTAGTATTTTGTCAACTGATTTGAAAATTAATATATACACAAAAACCTTTATGTTAATATTTATGGTAGCTTTTTTCATAATTATCAAAGACTAAAATGAGATAAGATGCCCTTCAGTGGTAAATTGGTAGCTAATTTGTGGCAGATACATAATATTGAAACACTTCTTACAGATAAGAAGAAATAAACTATTAAACCACACAAGGACATAGATGAATCTGTTTTGCAAAATGAATGAAGGCAAGTTAAAAGATGTACATATTCCCGAGTTCTCTTTCAATTTCATTCTCCATAGGCAAGCTGGAGACCTGATTTAGGGTTTGGAAGGAGGAGGCTGATAGTACAGGGGATTAATAGGACTTTGAACCTGTTCTTTATTATATTGTAATGATAGCTATGCATCTATTACATTCCATAAACAATCCAGCACAAGGAATGGTCTTTGAAAGATGCAAATAAAAATGTTTGGGGTGCTAGAAGATTTCAAGATAGAACACACAATATGATAAAAACAATCTAAAGATATTATTACAAATGCTGAGATACTATACACTGGAAGCACACAAAAAGTAAATGCATCATGGATATTTGGAGACAGGGTGCCCATCCGGTGGAGTAAGAGGTTATAGATAGATAAGGGAGGAGACTATGTTCTATGCAGCAATGAATCCGCTTTGGAGATATCAATACAAATCCATGCTTGGCTTATAAAGAGAGTTACATGTATGTTATGTATATGCATATGTACATGGGATACTAAATGCACATATTTTTTCTTGTTCTATTAGGAGAGAAGGCTTAGGAACATTGATCCTTGGTAGTAATGGGCACACCTGACACCCACAATCTTCGTTTCTAATGCCCTACTCTATTAAAAGGAAGAGACTTGCTCTGAGAAAGAGATGATTCTAGAGACATGGCAGAAATATAAAAGGTGAGTATCTTCTTGTTATGAAATGTCAAAAAAGGAAATGTTGAATACACAAAACCAAACCAAAAAAATCAAAAGATGCTGGAGCCACCTGGAAGAGCTCCCAGTGGACAAAGGTAGAAAAGCAAAGCAAGAAAAGAAATAAAAACATACTCAATTATAACCCTAAATATAAAACAGTTATGCACAAATTCACATTTGTGTAAATGATCTAATGAATAAATAGAGAAGAATGGAAAAATCTCTCTCTTGCAGGAAAGTTCTAGATTATTTATAAGCTAAGTCAGCTCTCAAGGAGAAGAATCACTGGAGTCGAGCTTCACTTCCTCGTGTGTGAGTTCCAGGCAGAGCCACTCTCTAAAAGTACAATATTGAATCACTGACAAACAGCACAGAGCCAACTGTTCAAGGTCAACATCAACAAGGTCATGATGACAGTGTGTGCTCTTGATATGATGTGACAAAATGGTGCTGTGGTCTTCGCCAAACTCTGTAGCCACAAACAAGTGTCTTTAACCTCCTCACCACAACCTTGATGTCTAGGGATAAAAATGTGTGTCCATACAAAATTCTGTGCACTGAATTTGATAGCTACCAATTGATAAACAATAAACAAACCAATCTTTCAATTAATAAACAAATTGTGGTACATGCATAACTAGCCTGCTAGTCATCACTAAGATTTAATAAACTATTAAATACATAAATGTGGGACAAAAACACTCTACTACTAAGAAACATTTTGTCTTTAATACAGAAGTTTTCTTACTTTATGATTCAGGTTTTCATGGCACTTTAGAAAGACAGAGCTCTGATGTTGAAGGAACAGACATGTTGTTATTGTGGTTAAGATCTGGAGGCTCTCACTTTAACAGTATAGTATAAGAGTGTTTTTAGTGCTATGCGGCTGAATCTTTAAAACTGGCCATGTTTTCAAATATCCGTGTGTGGTGGGTTGGAGGTAAGACGTTCCCCATCGCTTTAATATTTGTGCTTAAGCCTTATACTTGATCCCCAGCCCGAGGAGGCTTCGGGAGAGGGAGCCTTGCTGGTGAAGGTGTGTCACGGAGGCAGGTGTTGGGATTTATAACTTGTTCCCACTTGCCAGTGCCAGTTTAGCTCATTCTCACTACTTTCCTGTTGATGTGGAGATGTGATACAGCTTCCTGATCAAGCCTGCCATGCTCTTCCCTGGGAATGAAATTCCCCTCAACACTGTAAGCTGAATTAAGCCTCTTCTACCCATAAGCCACTGGACAGGTGCTTTTTAAAATATTTTTATTTATTTAGTTGCAAGCAGGAATGAGAGAGAGAGAGAGAGAGAGAGAGAGAGAGAGAGAGAGAGAGAGAGAGAGAGAGAGAGCTCACAGCAGGGCCTGCAAATGAACCCCAGATGCATGTGCCACTTCATGCAGGTGGTTTATCAGATGCACAAAGTATGTGGGTAGTGGGAAGTTTAACCCAGGTGGTTAGGTTTTGCAGGCAAGCATCTTAACCACTGAGCTATCTCTCCAGCCCCAAGGACAGGTGTTTTGTCCTAGAAACAGAAGGCCACAACTATATCGTGCATGTCATAAATACCGAAGAGTACATACACACAAAAAGCAAGTGTTCCTCTGGGTTAATTTTCAAAGTAAAATAGAGAGGAAGTAGCTGAACTTAGATGCAGATCCAGCTCACCTGAAACAATGATGAAAGAATTACATCTGACATCTCTTTCATACTTGGGCCTCCCTCTGGCTAAAATATTCATTAGTCACAAACAAAAAGAATAGAGTTTTCATGGCTGTTCAAAAATATTGTTATAAATGTCTCATTAATATTTAAGTTATTACAACCAACTTCAGGTTTGGAGTAGTTGCCAATGTTTTTCTTTCCAATTTGTAATCCTCATATTTCAATATTGCTTCCCAAATACAACTAAGAAAACAAAAATTTCTTTCTAGACTTTGCACGAACCGAGACTATATGAAAGTATATCAAAAACAGTAGCAGAGAGAAACAGAGACATAGATATTCTAGTTTTTAAAATTAGTTTGCATGATTTAAACTCCTTCAAGTAGGAGCTACTATAAATGTATGGCTTTGTTATATCACTATAGGGCAGAAGAATAGCCAGAGGAGGGAAAAAGTGAAAACACAGTAGTAGCTGCCTAGGGAGACAGCAAACCATAGTAGTTAAATCATGTGTTTGCAACTGGGACATAATTGGCATTTTATGCTGATAATTCTTTTTTGGGGATTAGGGTCAGGGTCGGCTGTCCTATACATTTCAGTATTCCTGGACTCTGCCCAAAAGGTGCTGAGAGCATCACCCCATAATTGGTTCAACCAAGGAGACTTCTAAATGGTTAGTCCCCAAGAAGAAGAAGTCAGCCCAAATGGAGACCCGCTGGCACACTGGACAAGGCCAGGGACATGTAGGCCCAGGGTCAAGGTTCAATCCACTTTACCAATGATTAGCTGAGAACCCTTGAACACATTAGGTAGCTGTCTAATGATTGCTTTTACAGAGCACTGAAACAGGCAGAGAATATCTTACAAGAAGTCTAAAAAGTTCCAATGAATTCATATAAAAGGAAATGGTAAATATTAGTGACTGACAAAAATGCAAACTGGAGTGTAATATGACATAGGAATGTATACCTCTGTGAGAAACGACCAATACAATGTAAGATGGTTCAAAATAGGGGTAATTTTGTCATGGGAGTGATACCAGTATCTGAAGACAGGTTTAGTCATCACCACTGGCAGAGGGGACTGCTGGCATCTACTGATATAGGTCTCTGTTGCTGCTTGCTAACTCACGCTGCTCAGGGCAGCTTTCTGTACAATAGAATTCTCTATCCCCAAATACCAACGCTGCTGAGGCCGAGAACCCCTGAAAGTAATTCTTAAAGCCATAAGAGGAACATTTCTCTTAGTGTGACCCATCTGTCAGAGTCCAGGCAGAGACAAAAGGCTTGTGCAGCTGAGATGTTAGAAAGACTTAGTGAGGAATTCTGAGCAGTTTAAGATCTGCAGTGATGCTGAGGCTCCAATAAGAGAGCTCTTATCTCCTCTATCATGAGGAACAGATGGAAGGTGTAGAAACAGAACACCAGGTTCCAGAGAGAGCTGGATCTCCAGGCATGACAAAGTGGATCTCAGATACAGCCAAACCATGCTGTGAGGGAGCGGGGAAGTCATATCTCCATCAGTGGGACAACCCCGGACCAACCCCAGTCCAAGCAATAAGAAGCCAGAGGAGGAGGAAATGGGAATTATCTGTGCCTCAGTGGACACAGAGAAAAAAGAACAAAGACAAGCTGAGACGTCTTTCTTTCTTTCTTTCTTTCTTTCTTTCTTTCTTTCTTTCTTTCTTTCTTTCTTTCTTTCTTTCTTTCTTTCTTTCTTTCTTTCTTTCTTTCTTTCTTTCTTTCTTTCTTTCTTTCTTTCTTTCTTCCTTCCTTCCTTCCTTCCTTCCTTCCTCTCTCTCTCTTTCTTTCTTTCTTTTTTCTTTCTTTCTTTCTCTTATGCCTCCCTTCGTTCCACACAGTGAAAAGCCTTAGCAAAAGAGATGGAAATCTATAATACTCTTACTTGAGAAGTAAAATACCGTCTCCCAAGATACTCAACTAATATTCCAAGTGAGTGTGACACTAGGCTAACCAGAATCCCAAATGATAGTGCTTGCCCTACATCTCACAAACCTCCTGTCTTCATCAGACTTTATCCTCCAATTATCCTGTCTTTCTCCCCCCCCTCTCATTAAAACATTTCTTCTTCATATGTGAAATGTCAAAAGTAAACAAAAAATTATGTTTGGAAATAAATCTCAATATGCATGGAAACAATCGGTATTAAACTGGTAGTATTTCATATCAAAAGAACTCATGTTCTATGAGAAGCTAAATACCTCGGATCAGCAGGAGCCAGGTGCGTGGCTGATACAGTCTGTTGTTGAATGTGTGGGATGGAGAAAGTCCTGGGTGTAGCCAGGAAGTGAGTGTTGAAACCCAGGTCCACTCTACTTGCCAAGGGCCCTAAGGAATCCTTGGGTTTTTGATTTTCAAAATGGAGCAACTGGCTGGAGGTATTAGCATATCTGAATGGTGCTAGAGAGAGCTTCCAGTTTCATGGGAATGATCCCAGGCCTGAGGGCAAGGAGAAATCATTGTTTATTCTCCTGGGTTCTGTCCAGCAACTCTGGCAACAGCAAATCAAACCATCTCCAAACCCAGAGCAAAAGTCCTGATGACTGCTAAGGGGAATAAAATAGTGAATTTTATAATTTGACTGACTGAACCATTAAAATTTTACTTTCCATTGAAAAAATATTTATTAAATGCTAACTATATATACTCCAGGGAGTCTATCAAGGAGCTGAACACTCAAAAACATTACAGATGGGTAATGTGTCTTGAGCTAGTTCCTAGTCACGTGAAAGAATTATTTTTGTATTCATATACTCAATGAAGAGAATTGATGTTTTGTTGATATGTTTAATGAATTGGACATGGTGGACTATTAAAAAAAAGTTGCATTCAATGTCCAGGATTCAACAAAGTGAGTTCTTATCCATAAGACTGATCTTTCCCTGGGGAATTAGGAACATTGTGTAAGGAGGTTCTAAACCAATGGGCATATGCATGCTCTGTGGTCTCTTCCGTAGCCCACTCTATTCGAACTGTTCTCAGATGTTTTCAAATTTCTCTCGCTGTGTAAAGAATCCATCTTGCACCACCCCAAACCTCCTGCCTAGGAGGCAGACTGCATTCCTTTCTTTTTTTATACCCAGAAAGCTTTTTCCTGTCAAGTGCCTGTATTACAGTAATCTTGTGTTCTAGGTCATGACTAAATTTTCACGCAATTACATGAAAGTCCTCCCCAAGCTCATGCCTCTTTCACTATTTTATCTTCAAAATGAAGTGTATCTCAGCTTCCAAGATTCCTTCCTCAGGCTTCTCTCCTTGATTTTCTACTGCTCCTCTCCCACATGCTGCCATGTCTGCAGCCCTGGCATGGCCCACACAGCCCACCTTCCCCAGCTGCTAACTATGAAGGTATGAGGTGGAGGGCAGGGGCCAGCTCTCTAGAATCTTAGATCCTGGCCCATGCCTTCAGCTATTTTCATGGCAGTGTTAGATGTTCACAACCTAACAGGCCCTTCGTCATTTTCCAATGACTCAGTGGTATACATAGACATTTAGAACACTCACAAAAAAGTTTTGTAGCATACATTATGGTTATTAAATTTTAGAACAAAGAGTTCTACCTCATTGTAGCTCAGGTGTTCTTCAGTTCTGTTCATCACCAGAAGATGAGTGACCATCAGAATGCTTCTTTTCTGCGGTCACTAGGACCAAGTTTAATGGCGCTTCCCTACCTCACTTTTTCCTATTGCTTCTTTTCAAATATGTAAACCTTAGCATAATGCAAATGATCTGGGAGAGTCTTGGCCAAAGAAAATTTGGGGAGATTACTTGTGTTAGTTATCCATTTTGGCCTAAAATATTAGCACAAAACTTAGGGTCTCAAAACGAAGAATGAAAACATTTAAAACTTTACTTTTTCTGAGGTGGAAATTGGGGTATGAATTTTGCTGAGTGCATCTCTTATAGGCTCTTTCCCGTGGCTGAGGTCAAAGGTCTGATGGAGGCTGGAAGATCTATTCCCAAGGACCCACTCACCCAGATGGGGTGACTAGTTAGTGCTGCTTGTTTGGAGATGCCCTTTCTTATAAACTGAACCACTCTACAGGGTTACATGGTCATTCTCCTAGCATGGCATCTGACTACCCCTTTAATGATGTAAGAGCAAGAAAAATACTCCCATGTCTTTTCTGACCTAGTCTCAGAAGTGAGTCACACTTTCATTTCCACAACACTCATGCACAGATCAAGTTTATCACACAGCATCTTGCAATCTCATTAGCTATGTCTATTAATTCTGTATTTTCACCAAAACAAACACACACGTGTGTGAGTGTGTTTTCAGTAATAAACATATTCATGGTGAAAATCATGCAGGAATAATGTTTGCGTGTTTATAAAGAACTTAATTTTCACCATCCTCTTCTGCGTGCTTGTGTGACTACTCAAAAATTTAATCAAATTTCACGTGTTCCTGCAATTTCCATTTTCTGATTAAGAGAAGTGATTTTTTTTAGAACACCCACACCCCAGTTACAGAACCTTAGAACTACAACTTATATTACTTATAATTGTGTTTAGGTCTAGATACATACCTCTCACATCTTTAAAGACTGAGACCATTTTCCTCTTTCCAAAAGCATTTGAAAATCAATATAGATGCTATTCTAAGAAGCAACTTAAATGGTCACTGTGATTCTATCAATATTTCTTAATTAGTTGAAAATAGTTTTTTCCCATGACCTGAAGCACAGAATCACTTTGCTTTCCAAGTGCATGTCTGTGTATATACTACCATATTTAAAACTTAATGCAGTATATAGCATTATTTAAAATTAGATAGCATTTATATTTTACAAACGTCCAGCATATTCTTCTCAGAGCTGTTTCTAGATAAATATGGGATTTTAAACATCAGAATGTTCCAGGCACAATTTTAAAGGACTTTTCTGTGATCTGGTAGGATGACACACTCACAGTGAACAGCACACTTTAAGCATATGTTGTTCAGCTGGTGTGTTTTGGAGGAATGAGCAGAGTGGTAAAAAGATACTACTGTGTCTTTGAGTTGCAACATCAGAAGCTGGTTCCCATTCAGCTTCAGCTCTGTGCCCTCTGACATCTCACTGCCAGGCTGACACGTCTGCTATCTGGCTTTAAGATACTTTCCTGATTCTGTCTCCGTAGAACCTAAGTTTCAATGTTTTCATGAACTGCTCTTGCAATGTGTTTATTGGGTATCTGTGAAGACACTCAGCCACAATAAAACATTAAGCATGCATCTACTTTCAGTTTATATATCTAAAGTATCATTATGCTATTTTTGCAAAACACCCCCTTGCACTTTGTCTCTAAAAGAGCTTTGGCTGTATAGCATAGCTGATAGATGTTCATAGGAAGTACAATGAGAAACATGACCTTGGACTCCAAATGAAGTAGCACTTGTCATCTGAAGGGCTTTCAGCTACTGTTACAAACCAGCACCCTGACATAGCACCTGCATGGAAGAAGCCAGCCTTGATTGACAAGGCGAGAAGACAAGTTAGAGCGTGTGAATGCAGAGCAAGGCACTTGGCAACCTCTCGGATGAGCCTGTTAAAATTGGTCCATGCTTAAAAGCTGATGATAGGCTTTCCAAGTAGAGGATCTTGAATAGAAACTTGTAGTCACGTGAGGTAGAATTGGCTATTGCATTTGCTATGCCAAACATACAAACTTATAATGAAGCAAATTAAGGATTTTTTTTTCAAAATCCTAAATACTGGGAAGTTTTGTTGTTTTCAGGGTTTTTGTTTTGTTTTTCTTTTTGAGGTAGGTTTCACTCTAGTTGAGGGTGACCTGGAATTTATCCTGAATCATCAGGGTGCCAATCCTCCTACCTCTGCCTCCTGAGTGCTGGGATTAAAGGTATATGCCACCACACCAGGTGTTTTTAGTTTTTCTATTGATAATTTTTATACATGTATATAAAGTATTTTGATGAAAATCCCCTCCCATTATCTTCTCCTAGCCCCTCCTTTTCCCCCTTCCACTGAACCCCCACTTCTTCCCAACTAGTCCCTCTCCTATTTTGATAGCTCTCTCTTTTTTATTTCTTCTATGTGGATATAAGCCTTTATATTTAATTATGGTTGACTGCATGAGCATAAATAGGGAATAATTTACCACAGTTCATGGGCCCTACCAGTTGCTCTGCCACAGCATAAAATGTCTCCTGCTCTCCCAGGCTCCATTAACTGCTTATAACTCATGGAGGAATGAGGGCCTCATGCCTTCCTCCATCATCCATGACAAACTGTTGATGGGCTCAGTATCGTGTAGGGTTATGACAGTCACTGTGTGGCCATTCGTGTCTGGAGGACATCTTTGCACAGTAAGCCTTCCAGTCCTCTGGCTCTTACATTCTTTCCATCCTCTCTTCTCAACTGTTCCCTGAACTTCAGAGGGAGCGATATAGATGCCTCATTTAGCATTGAGAACTCACGTCACTTATTCTCAGCACTTTGAAGAGCTTTGAATTTCCTCAGTAGTCACCACCAGTAGTCACCACCATCTGCAAAGAGCAGCTTCTCTGACTAAAGGTGAGAACAGCTCTAATATATCGATTTGTATATTTAGAGGACTGTTCTATGGGTAAACAGCATACCCATTTAGCCAAACAATAGTAGTAGCTTTCTCTTAGGGACTACAACTACTGCAGACATAGGCTTCTAACTAGGTTGTCATTGCCAGATATGAAGTCACTCCCATCCAGAGAGCAGTTTGTCACCCCTCATCATAGTCCTGCCACTTTTAGACCATTGAGCATAGGTTCCCTTATTCCTGTCTGATTTATTCTGTAGTTTGCAGGTCCTCTGCTAGATAATTGTTGATGACTTTTCTTCCCCAACAGTTTGCATAAAACCTTCTTATCACTATGACAGCTAGCCACCAGGGAGGAAGCTTCCAGCTCAGTTGCAGCTTGATTACTCAGCATTCTGCAACAGAACCAAGCAGTATCTTCAGCAATGGAGTCTTACCCTCCAGTCCTGCTAGGCAACCAAGAGCTTTCCTATCCATCAACTCACTGGGAGGTATCCATCCCCTGGCCCTGGGATTTTCTTATAATAACCCATTGTTTCTGGGACCAACATGAAGGGTAGTGATTTTTTTCTTGCTGTAAAAATAGTTTATTGGTTAAAAGAAATATTGTTTTGCAAAAGTACCTTATAAAAATTTTTATTTTGTATATTTCATTTATCCATCTGCACACATAAATTGGAAAGGGGAGAACATATGGCTTTCTTTTTTCTTTTGTTTTGTACATTTGACACCATAGCCAATGAACCCAGTCTTTTAAAATTTATTTTTGAAGCAGAATCCTGCTGACATTGAGTGTGTGGGAATCCTGCCTCGGCCTCCTAAGTGTGTGCACTGCCATATCCAGTACTCAGCTTCTTCTATTGGCTCGGAGAAGGCAAAGGGGCCATTTACTAGGAAGGTTTTTACTTTGAACATCATTCCAAGTCTTAAAGAAATTTGGGGTAGATGCCTATGGCTTCTTGACCATGCCATTTTACAGAACAGGAATTCATAGGAATAAATGTTTCAAATAATGACCAACATTCCATGGTCATTCTTCCAAAAAGGCTCAGAGGTATGAAAGACATCTTCCCTTCATCCTATTTAAGTGCACATTTGAAGCTGAGACACCCGAAGAAGCCATCCATGGATCCTGCCAATACATAGTGGGTTGGGTAATCATCACTCAAAGTGATTCTCTCATCTTTATGGGCTGATAATCTTTATTTGGCAGTGATACTCAGAAAGAGCCCCAGAGAGGGACTGTTCCTGCCTCTGCAGATCTTCCACACCCACGTTGGCCAGGACAGCTGGTGGGCTGCAGCCAGGACATATACTATTCAGTATATGCCTTTATAATCTGTCTGGAGTCCCAGGCAGGTTTTGAACTCACAGTGATTTTCCTACCTCTGCCTGTGGAGTGCTGGGATTAAAGGCATGAACCACTATACCTGGCAATTATATTTTTAATTAGGTTACATAAAAGTTGACTTCCATATGGTGTTTTTTGTTTTGGCCAGTCCTCCCCTTCTTCTCCTCCATCCCACACCCCCACCCTTTTATCCACACTTCTTTACCTAGTATTCTGCTCCTCTCCTTTCATATCACATGTGTTCTGCTGTCCCCATCTCCCTTAAACATTTTCCCCCTTTCTCTTGGCCTATTTATAGCTTCCTGACTTCTACTGATTCTCACTCCTACCTACATAACTATTTAAAAATATAAAGCATACATCTGAATCCCAGAGAGAGAATGCAGTGCTTGTCTTTCTGAGTCTGAGTTACCTCATGGTCATATACCCTAAGAAATCTATACTTTATTGTGGAGATACTTGCTCAGCCATATTTTTCCTGCTATATTCACAATAGCTAGAAATTGAGATCACCCTAGATGCCTATCAACTGATGAATGAATTATGATGATGTCATATATCTATCACACATACATGTATATGTGTGTATTATATATAAACTTATGTGTGTATTACATATAGTGAATTTTATTCAGGTATAAAGAAAAATGAAATTTGTAGGGAAATAAATACTAGCAAGTTTTTATTAGAGAAATATAATAAAAGATATGATTTCACAGGAATTATAATTACTATACATTCCTAAATAATCAACAATTTTGGTTACAAGCTTGAGTAACACTTTATAAGGAAAAGTAAAGTAACACTAATTCAGAGCAAGCAAGCCATTCCTAATGAAAATATCTATGAGAAACACTTAAGGCCTATGATATCTTAGCACTTTGTTCAAAAATTACAAAAATGTAGTAAGAAAAATCATGCATCATGCATCATATTTCATGTTCATTTTAAATGACGTAGCCTTCAGGGAAACAATACTAGAAGTTTTGTAAAGAAAGCTGCTTGGGTAAATTTCAATTTCAACAGAGAGGTAATAGGGAAATAATGTGTTTTCATAACCAAAACACTGCATAAATATTGTAGAAAATGTTTCTGAATTGATAGAAAACCGCACAGGAAAAAAGAGAAAAAAAGCTGCCTTAACAATATGAAGAATTTTACCCTAGGTATTTTGGAACCAAATAAAATTGATTCCCTTAAAGGCTTAATCAACTAAAATTTTAGAGTATAGTAAAAATGTACATATTGATTAAAGGGAAGATGGTAATAGAAAACACCTGCTGGAATCGGCTTATGTTTTGATTTTGAATTTATTTCAGGATTTATTTATTTTGTATACACAAGTTATTTTTTTATTTTGTATATACAAGTGAGTAATCACTTGTGTCATAGAGAGAGCTGGCTCTGAGGAGAAGATAGGAGATTAGACCTGGTTTCAGTCTGTGTTAGCTTGTGACCTTAGTCAAGTCATATTCTTTGAGAGTTAAGGTTTTATTTTGAAGAACTAACACAAAAATAGCTCTTCTGGCCCATTTTGGAGGGCTGACAGTATCATCAAATGAGATAATGCATATTGAATTACTCTGAAACTCTTAAATGCTGGAAAAATGTAGCAAATGCATTTAAGTGTACCAAAAAACCTAAGCTAATGAAGGACTGCCAGGTATCAATCCTCAGGACATTTGCTTTCACTAATAATTGGTTCCAGAGACTGTCAGGTAAGCTGGAGCCTAGATGCTGCCTCTGTGTCATGTAAAGAAGAAGAGTCAAAACAAGGAAAAGCAGACTTTATTTCAAAGACAGAAAGATGGGAGAACTTCAACAATTCACAAAAGAGTGGTAGACCATCTGGAAAGGAGAGAGAAACAGAAGGATAGAAAAATAATTTAGCCAAGTGAAAAAAGCTTAATTGTGCATTTTCTTAGCAGAGGGAGGGCGGATTGAAATAGAGACTTGCAATCATACCCATAAGATAAAGCCAGTTCTCACAGGCCTAACCTCCAGCTGTGGTCTTGCTGAGACAGCCCCTTCTTCTGAAGGAAGGTTTAGCTTTGGACAGGAACTGAATTCCGTCACTGTTTTAGCTCAGAAGTCACAGGCTGAGTGCCATCTTAAAACTGAGCTGTCCTGGGACCCTGAGAACAGGGAATAATTATCAGTCAGAGATCTTGATTCTCACTGCCACATTCCCAGCATAAGAGACAACCATGGTAAACAGCGCAGAAGGATTAAGACACTGATAGGAAGGGGTCAGGAGGTTTGACCCAGAGAGCTAAATGTATAGGGAAAAGTCTCTCTGGCCTCAGTGGCTGCCATTAGACATCATCAATTGAGAAAACCCCTGGAGATTGATCTCTCTGAGCCCAAGGTCAGCAAGCAGATCAACCTCATGAGAGCCAGGGAACAGCACCTGAGCATTATGAAGTGCCAGGGGGCTACTTAGTATTAATGGCTGCATCTCTTCAGCAGGGTGAGTAATGCTTAATGGGTTTTAAGAATCCAAACTTCAGGTCTACCTGCACAGATCTCAGTGCTGTGGCTGCTTCGGTATTCCAACCTGCTTGGGAGACACCTCCTTTCTAGATTATTAGCCAGCTAGGGGGTATGGATTGGAATGTCTGGAAGATATAATAACCCATCCAGCACCGACACTGCCAACCTAGGTGAGCCAGTAAAACCCCTTATACTTAAAAAGGGAAGCTACTAACACTTTAACTCATTGATGTTATCTATCTTTATATGCACTATCTTTACTTACTATCTTTATATTTACCCTTAGTGACTATTAGCTTTGTAGAGCTAATACTCTTGATCTGTTTAGCCATTTCCTAATGGTGATGCATTAGTAGGCTTTAGTCAGTTTTAAGTGTATTTCTTTCTCTTGTTTGGAGTGGTATTGTTACTCTTATAGCACTTTCTTTTCTCTCCTTTATGAGTGGTACTAAGCATTGAACTCTCAAAGGTAGGCTTCTAACTAAGATGGTCCCCATATGTCATGGTTTGATACAGGTGTCCCCCACAAACAAATGAATGTGTTCTGTTAGATCGATCCTCAGCTGATGGCAGTTTGGGTTTTACAACCTTGATGAAGCTGTGTTGTTGGGGGCGGGCTTATGGGGGTTATAAGCCAGCTTCCCCTTGCCAGAGTTTGGCACACCTTCCTGCCGCTGTTTGCAGCGCTGTGGCAGAGGTGATGTCCAGCCCTCTGCTCATGCCATCGTTTTCCCTGCCAGAATGGAGTCTCCCCTCGAGTCCATAAGCCAAATAAACCCATTCCTCTACAAGCCGCTTTTGTTTGGGTTCTTCTGCGCAGCAACTAAAATGATGACCCCAACAGTTTTGGTACCAGGACGTGGGGTCATCTGTTGCTGCTAGAACCCTCATCTTGTGGCTTTGGTTTTCTGGAAGTGATCTACAGGAGGAATGTGGAAGGATTTGAACTCCCGGCCTAAGAGGTGCCTCGCAGTGTTGTGAGTACAGCGTGATGGTCAGAGTTAAAAGACCTGAATGTAATGAGAACTATGGACTGTGAGGTTTGGCTTACGAGGGGGAGAAAGAACTTGGTCAGGACTGTGCCAGAA
>PVHP010012607.1:0-42565 GCA_004024765.1 Zapus hudsonius
CTGCTTAACTCTGACCTGTACAGTTTTTCTTTAGTAGAGGCAGCAAGTTTTGAGTGGAACTACTCAGTGTAAATAAATTGAGTAGTTTTGCATTCAAAATGATTCAGAAACAGAAGTGGCAGACCAAAGTTTTTTTCTGCTAGTACAAATACAGCCAAGTTTGCCTTAGCATCTTTGGGATTTTAAACTCTGTCAAAGCTTTTTTGTTCAAATTAATTAGGTGACTTAAGTCAGAAGTTTTTCATTAATATGTCCAGTCAGTATCTATATAAACTTCCTAGCATCAAATGAAAATTTTGAGAATTATGAATCTTCCACAAATTAAAGTTAAGTGAAAAGAAATTCTATTTATTGGAAATCAAATGGGTTTATACAATGTATAATTTCCCCCTTAACATCAGACAATGATCCTTTAATTGGCTCCATTACCAACTTGATTTGAAGGAAATTTTGACTTCTCCTTTTTGTGCCACAGCTCTAAAATAAGTGATACCAGAGCCTCTTCTGTTGCAATAAAAAGCAACCTGTCTTTCACGTCAGCATGGTAGAGGAATAAAAGTAGAGTAGAATTCAGGTGAAGATGACCCCACTTCAGGTTAACACAAGCCTGGATACTATCTTGGCACATAATCAAATCCATAGCAAATGAAAGGGATTCTCATTAATTTTCCAGGAGGTATCAATATCAAGTACCTCACCAATGTATTGGAACAGTAATTTTCAATATTGTCTCACACTGGAAACATCTGGAGACTTTTGTAAGAGCACTGAAGCCTGGTCCAACACCTAATCCATTGGTCTAGTGTCCAACCTGGGAAAGAAGACTTTAATGCTCCCTAGAGGATTCTAGCACAGCCAGGATTGACCACTACCCTAGAAGGTCAAGTTGAAACTACTAACTGCATTTCAGAAATGCTTAGTGGCAGGCAATGCAAACCTATGTGAAGCATATGCAGGAATGCGTATGTAAGAGCAGTGCCGGGCACTATTACTGTAATCACCAAAAGGACCTGAAATGAGCTTGGGATGATGATGAACACAATAGTCTATGACAAAGAGAAAAATACAAACACAAATAAAATGTCACAACTAGCAACAAAAGTTCACACAGAGGAAGGATAGAGCAGCGCCTATTGCATTAGGCAGGTGGCTCTGTTCTCCTGGAGAGCTCCTAACATCACACAGAGGCAGGAGTTCTCAGACGCAATGGGAGCTGCCTTAGGGACATTTCTCCAAGGTTACACTTGTACTAAAAGTTCAGATCTGTCCAGAGCACATGTTCTATTTTGTCCAAATTATTAATAGACTTACTTGAAATGAACTTAAATTATTGAACTTGACAATTGTTTCTTCCCACAAGATAATGTCACTTTTGCTGGGGGCTTAGCTGAGCTCATTTTCTACTTCTCAGGGTCTGGACGAGACCAGAAAAAGTTATACTACTTGACCAATAACTTTACACTAAGTGCAGCTGTGACTTCAGCACCATTTTAAGAGATTTAATTCTATGACAGAGAAAATATTCTGGACTCTCTTCATTCATTATAAAGACATTCTATTTATAATTGGGTTTTCCTTATCACTCCATGGATGCTGATTTTTTCTTGTCATTCTCGGGTCTGGCTTATTAACCACGTTAGCTATGTGATGACAGGCTGTTTTCCTTCTACATTACCCCTCACGTCCTGGACTCCATTTCTCTGAACCTGCCCTCACTTGGAGTCTGGCAAAGATAATTTTCCATCAGCACATGAAGCTTGTGCTTCGTCTATCCAGTCCTTGGGTTCATGTCACCATGATCTCATCATTTAGTACCACAAGCTTTCAAGTGGCTCGCTTTGTACTCTCTGTCGATAAATGTTTCATAAGCCCTCATGCTTCCCTGTCCTATAGCCACATCCTTAAAATTAATTTGATGCCTAAGCCTCTTTGGTCATCATCGATCTTACTTATAAATGTCACTTCTCAGCAGCTCTTTTCTCTGGAAACTATAAATACAAATTCCATTCTTGGTTTTCTCTTCCTCTTTGATGAGTCACAATTTATTCTAGTCTTCTTTCCCCTTATCTTTTTTCTGCAAACTGTCCTATAATCTGTACCATTTTGCTCTGTGCCTAGTCCGTCTGATTAGCTTGTACCATACTGGTTCAACTCTTGGCTTTACACTGTGAGAAATGATGTTTTGTTCCTCCCATTCTTCTGCAAAGAAATAAAAGCAATTTACCTTCCACAGTTCTGATTCATAGGTGCTTTCACCTGATTGGGGCTTTCTGATGTTTTGTTGCTAATTTGATTCACCAAATAGCTGAACAGTCTCAAATTTACTTCCAGGATATCTAAATCTTTTGTGAGACAGTGTATTTCTACTGTCTTTCAATACCTGACAGACACTCGATTAAAAGTAGGAGCAGGGATAATGAAAAATCCCCTCCTAGCACTGTTTTCTTTGATTCTTTGGAACCTAGAACAAGGATTCAGGTTGCTGATTTTCAAAATCCCTGAAATAAGAGCGAGCAACAACTGGACAAAGAGATAATTTCTCTTCCAGAAGAAACTCCAGGCATTAAGCCAGAAAAAAAGTGCCATTGTGTTTAATAGTTTAACCTAAAGTAGAAAGGGAAGGAATAGGTATAAGGGAAGTAGGCAGATTGCTAAAAAACAAAAAACAAAACAAACAAAAAACTACCTTAAATCCAGCCTATCCCAGAATTCACCTTCCACTGTGCTGATAAGAGGCAAGAAAGTCTGAGTAGTGAACAATTTCCAGTCATACTTTGAGCTATGTTGTTCAATTAACCCTCAGCATCTCATATCTTGTTTATCCAAGTTATCAAGATATGCCCAGCCTTGGAAATCCCACTCCCTATTTTTTTATTAAAAATTTTAATTTATTTACAGAGAGGAGAGAGAGAGAGAGAGAGAGAGAGAGAGAGAGAGAGAGAGAGAGAGAGAAAGGGCACACAAACCAGGGTCTCTAGCCAAATAAATTCCAGATGGATTTGCCACTTTGGATATCTGGGTCCATAAGCCCTTTATAAAAAAATATTATTGTCAATAATTAGATACATGGCATGAGCAAGTTTTATGATGGTACCTCCATTTCCACCACCTTGGGTCCTCCTCAGTGGGCTTGCTGGACCAGTCCAAGGCATAGTGGGTTATGGACTGTACAAGAGGTAGTCAGGTTATTTACTTTGTGAGTTGTTGCTGAGGGGGAGGTGGGCAATGGCTCTGAGGATTCTCCCCAACCATGGCTCGTACAGTCTTTCCTCTCCCTCTTCCGCTCAGATCCCTGAGTCATGGTATGTGAGTTTTAGGTCTGCTTTTCTGTTGAGGTCTTAAGAGTCTCTGGATTTCTGCTTTGGATTGTGTTGGGTATCCTCAGTGTCTCTCTCCCTTATCCTTTCTCAGATTATCTGACTTGCTATGGAGGTAGGTCTCTTGCTCATCTCACCACTTCCCCCAAAGGTTCATTAGGGCTCTATATCATAAAATTAAGGGTGGTTCATCACCTGCCTGGGTGACAGGCAGCATCTCAAATCCTGTTGATGGAGTTGGGTTGTCCACGATCCTGGCTGCCATCTGAAGCATACAAACAGAATCTCCAATGGAGAGCGAGATCCCTTTGTTAATTTGGTGAGATTCTAATGGGTATAGCCTCACTGTAGATCTCTGGTTAGTGGGGGTTTCCCTTGGAGCCCAGGTTCTTGGTCCTCATATACTTTACCACGGATCTCAGTTTCAGTTAAGGGTTACCTACCATTGAGTGGATCTCTTAGCATCTTTCGCATTCTCATAGCATCATTCCTCCTCTATTTCCTTCTTGAGCATTTTTATGTTTTCATTATACAAGTCTTTCACATATTGGTTAGTATAATTCCTGGGTATTTGATTTTATTTGAGGCCATTGAAAATGGGATAGTCTCACTGATTTCTTTTCTATATGCAGTCATTTGTGTACAGGAAGTCTACTGATTTTTGTGTGTTGATTTTGTATCCTGCCACTTTGCTGAATGAGTTTATCACCTTCAGGAGCTTACTGGAAGAATTCTTTGTGTCTGTTATGTTTAGGATCATGCCATCTGCAAAAAGGGACAGTTTCACTGCTTTCTTTCCAAATTGGCTTTCTACAGCCATAAGCACATAGAAACTAGAGCTCAGATGTATATGTAGAGAGACTTAGCCGGAGTGTGCAGGTCATCTGTCATGGACTCTCCCGTGGAGAAGGCCGGCAGTAAACAAGAATGAGAGGGCAGAGATCAAGGAATTCAGAGGAGAAATGTGTAATAAAAAGAGACACTCATGGTTACCCAGAGTTTAAACAAATTATACATGTAGCAGTACTACAGCTACAGACTACTCATGTGGAAGATCTGCAGTCTAAAGAAATCATGCATGTGGTAGTTTCAGAGGCCAGAGACAATTATATATGTTATTAAAGTGAGAAGCTACCACAAACTATAAAGCAAAGGCAAGTAGGAAAGCTCCCCCCAGACTAAATAAAGTGTTTTATGTACCACCCAGCCAGGCTGGGTGAGGGAGAGGCAGATTCATGTGGGTCCCTGAGGCAAAAAAAAGACCGCTGCCAGAAGCACACAGGAACCTTTATAGTGTTACATTCAGGTACATAAGGGGAAGACATGATTGGTTTGTATATTTGGAAGGCAGACACCAGGGCTACCCTACCCCAGCCACGCCACAAGAGTCAGCCCACATGGTGTTAGACCATGGGCAGCAGAAGGCACGGAAGATCCGTCTCAGGGAGGGAGGACTTTAAGCTCTACCAAGAGTTTTCCAGGGTGAGATGCATATGGATTGGCATCTTCTGGCTCTCTCTGGGCCTCAATCTCTGACTGAAACTGCCTGAAAGAAGCTAGCTTTTTCCTGTCCTCCTGTACGGGAGGATTTCTGAATTCACAGTTCTCCATGGATGCCAACACTGGTATTGTTGTTTTGGATGGACATGAAGCTCTGTGAAGGGAACACACATGGACCCAAAGTGAACAGTGAGGCTGTGAAGGGGCAGCCCTGACCCAAAGCACTTTGCCCACACGTGTATATTCTCAAACTCATTTGGACAGCTCACTTACCAAAGAAAATAAAATATTCCCTAAATTTCTCATAATATGCATGACACATTGTGGTGGAAGCTAACGGCTAAGCATAAACCCTTACCATCAGCAACTGTTTCTACCATAGATTACAAATTCCTCACATTCTGAAATCTCCATAGACTAAACATCCAGACAAGCTCACAGAAACCCTTCTCTCAGGAGAACGTTTTACTATTCAGACAGCTACTATGCAAAATGTGAACCATCACAAAATAAGTGCCAATTACTTTTGATATCAAAAGTTGGCTCAAAACTATGCTAGCTGCAATTAATATTAACAGTTTTGTGGACAGAATGTAACATATTGGCATGCAGGACTTCTTTTAATCATCACATTTGAAATCTCGGGTCATTGTTCAGTGATCCAAAACTCAAATTCTACTGGACGCTTCTGAAACCAGATTCATGTGTGGTTTTGTGTGGTCTCCATAAATCCTTATATGCCTATATCAAGTTGCTCAAAAGGTCAGGTGACCTCCCCAAATAAGCAGTTCTACTACCCAGCAAAGGTGACAGTGGAGGCTTTTGTCTTGGTCTCTCCAGATGTGTGTCCTTCACCTCCTTTGCAATATGTGGCTTGTTACTATCATGGGCTGAAACCATGGCGGAACGCTGCATTATAAAAGGTAGTCTTCTACTTTTTGTTATGAATGCCAACTTTTTCGAGTGAAGCATTCCTTGTCTATTTTCCCTGGCTCAGCTAGTTATGCCATTAAGAAAAATCAAAAGGTTTCTTTTGTCAGTGTAGTAGGTTAAATATATGTTCCACATAGACTCGGGTAAGTTTGTTTTTTATTGCCTTTTTCCCTCTAGTGTTTTTTTAAAGCTTATAACTCAGACCTCCAGCTACCTGACTGGAAGTGGTAGTAGACACTGGGGTCCAGTCCTAAGGTGTGTTTAGGGGGTGATATGATTTCCAGCCTAAAGGTGTGCAGAACAGTCAGGTCTGGGGAGATCCCTGCTGCTTGTTTGTTGCCAGGTTTTGTGCTTGCTGCTTTGGGATTTTTGCTCGGGCTGTGGCTGTTTAAATCCACTTAGACGTATGGAAGCAGTTTCCCCTGGATCTGCAATAAATCCCCTCCTCCTCTAAGCTGTGCCAGTTTAGATGTTCATCCCAATGTGAAGCTGTCTTCAACAGTCAGTATTTTTCATTGTTGTCTTAACAGAGGACACAGAGGAGTACTTAGTAGCAACTGAGCATTCATTATCCAAGTTGGCTATTGGCCAAAGACATTTTTTTAGTTGTGTGTGTGTGTGTGTGTGTGTGTGTGTGTGTGTAAAACCAAACTGAAAAGATGTCTAGGGCACGATAGGTGCTTATCAGAGAAGCATACAAAGAGACCTTAATAAGTGCTTGCTGATACTTTGGCTTTTTCTTTCCCAAGGAGGGCATAGAACTCTGAGCCTTTCAAGTTAGATTAGAAGTGGAGAGTTGTGTACAATTGTAATGAAGATCTCAGGAACTTTGCTTTCAGGAGAAAGATGGTACCATTTGGACAGCTACTATGTAAAAGGTGAACCAATGTAAACAAAGTACTTCTACTCAATTTCCATTGATGGAAACACAGTATAATGACATTACAACATTCTACATAGCAAACTGGCAAGACTATATGTGTGGTATGTGGTTGAGGGAAATCATCCCCCCAGGGAGTCAGAAACACACATCGCCACCCCAGATAGGGCACAGATGACATACTAAAGGACCATTATACTAAAACCAGTTTTGATGTACTAATGAGTTTATTGAAGTTATTTACAGAGCAGTGTGAGTGGTTGTTTACAGGAACAATGGAAGATTCAAAGGCAGTTGCATCATCAAAGAGCTCACCCAGTGTAGGAGGTGACTCATGGAAGCTGCACACTGCACAACCTGCAGACAGCTCAGCTGGTCAGAGTCTCCAGTGGACTACATGGCTTGTAGGCTGCTCAGCCAGAAGGTCTCAGAACACACTCACCACTTCAGGCAGCTCAATCTGGAAGTCTCTCTCCAAGGAATGGTTTTCACTTTACATGGCCTTAGGTTGGGTCTTGCAACCCATTCCCAGGCTTGTTGACTTCCTAAGTCTCCAAAACTGCTTTTCCTGCCCCAAGAAGGAATGTCTCAATTTTCAGTTAACATAACATTGGAGAGTGGTTGTACAACCTTAAGTTTCTCACAGACTTCTCTTCTTGAAACAGAGCCTCCTTCTTCTTTAGGAGAGAGTATTTAAATTTAGAGGAATCTGACACATAGCATATGACCATAGACAAACACATATGATATTGAAATTAAGGCACTAGTCTTACTCAGGTTTTGTATCTTTTTGTACTCAAATGGAAGATGTTTTTATTAAGTTCTACCCAGATTTGTCTCAGGTGTAGGCTGTGCATCTAGTACCTCAGGTATGACACACAACAGTTGTGTCACCAGTGCTGTTCTTTTATACCCATACTTCCCGAACCCCCACTTCTTCCCACCACTAACCTCTCCCCCATCTTAATAATTTTATGCCTTTAATATTATACAATGGAATCATGTAGTATGCGAATAACCTTCTGAGGTAGACTCTTCAATTCAACTCGATTCCCCTGAGATTGACTGAAGTTGTTCTGTCTATCAAGTTTGTGCAGTTTCATTGCTAAGTAGTACTGCTCTGAGTGCAATTTTGAGGTTCTAAATTAATTAAATATTTGGTTACATAAAAGAAACACCTGACAAACTATCTGCAGTGTGGCTAGTGATGTGTATGTGAGCTGGTGTCCCCATATTCATGTCAGCATTTGGAGTTGCCATGAGTGCATTCTGAGTTTTAGCAGTAATGACCCCTCACTTGTTTTAACTTGAATTTTCTTAGGGTCTATTAAGACTGATTTTTCCATCCGTTTATTTTCTATGTTTATGTTTTCTGTTTATTTCCTACTTGGATGAGCTTTTCATTGTGTATCTTTGTGCACATGAATCCACCAGATTTGAGAGTTTTTTTATTTTCATTCCAGTAAAACTTTTAAATTTTTTATTGGCAGCCTTCATACATCTACAAAATGTAGCCCGATCTCATGGACATGATTCTATGCTATTTTTGGTAACTCATGGAGGTGGTAAGCCACTGGAAAAGCTTCAGTTGATTGCAATTGAGAATAGTAGATCTTACAGCTTTAAACATATCATCTGACCAAATCTCCTCATGTCTCACATGTAAGGTTGTTTGTGTTTGCTCAGCAGATCCTGCACCGAAAACCAGCATTGTGCATGGTTTGCCCAAATCAGGTAGTGGGAAAAGAAGGGTTTGACTCCCTACTGAAGGGAAAATAGCCTACCCTTCCTCCACCCCAGAATTTGACCTGCAAAGTTAAAGTGATAATTACAGATACCCTCTATTTCCAAGGAGACTAAATTTTTAAAGACACTGTAAGACTAATTAGAAGGTTCATGAGGGTACGTATTCTAAGTCCATGTTGATCCTCCCCAACCAATCCATGTCATGGAAGGGGTAAAAAGGTGCCCATCTTCTTTCCTGCCCACAGCATTATGCCAAATACTAAAACTGGATCAAACAACTGTTCATAAGTAAAAGAGCTTCTGTTCTGCTGCTAAAATAATTGTAACTTTATCATTGTGACTGCCTATCCTTAGCATAAAGTGAGCATGCATTCAAATGCTAAGAAGTAAGGCCAAAGGGTGAAGGGTAGGAAGGAACACACTTGTTGCCTCCCCAGCAATGCTGCTTGTTGTGTCAAGTTATAGGATCCGAAGTTTCTGCTTTGGTTATTATTTTAGCACAAGAGAATTATTTCGTATTCATTCTGTGGTTGCTTATACATCAGAGGGTTATATCTTGGGATTATAACCACTGTATCAATGCTTTCCCTGATACATTAGCAGCTTAAGACAGCACACATTTTCGTCTTCTCACTGTTTCCGAATTCAGGCACATTTTAGCCAGGACCTCTGCTCAGGGTCTCCAGCAAGGCAACCAAGGGGCTGGAGTCCTCATCCAAGCTCGGGTGTATCTGGAAAAGTTCTGCTCCTAGTGACTGCAGGTCTGAGGCAGGATGCCAGTTGCTGTTTTCAACCATGTGGTCCTCCCCTTCACACCATGGCCGTCTACTGCTTCTCGATCAACAAGAGAAGTGATCGCTAGTCTGCTACTCTTCCACCTTTTAGAAGGTCACAATAATTGCAGTGATCACCATCTCCTTTATTGTAGTCTAATTATTAAAAACAGCCACAGGTTTGATATACACTAGCAGGAAAGGATCACACGAAGCATGACTCCCTGAGGACCTCAAGATATGTCTGCCATACTTATGGACTTTTAATTATAAAATTGCTAAGTTCCTCCATTTGGCTAAAAACCTTTTCCTTTTGTATTTTCCCAAAGTAATCAAGAGTCAAAGGTACAATAAGTATTTTGAAAGTATAGCTTTAAAGAATACACTTTATAGGTCCAGACTTTGAAAAAGCAACTGGTGGGAAAGAATTATGAAACTATCGTGAGTACTGAGAGACTGTGGACAGTAGTTCTGGCACAGGAGGAGTCTCATCAGCATCAAGAATGGGAGAGAAAAAAATCCAAGATTTTCACTAATTACTTGCCCGTAAACAATAAATGGTTCATTTTTGTAGAGAAACAAAATGGTTGTTGCAATCCTCTTCCTTATTGCTGTGATAAAGAATATGACCAAAGACAATTGATGGAAGGAATGGGTTTATTTTATTTTTGCTTACAGACTTTCCCTTTTCAAGGGAAAGCTCCATGATGGCAGGGAAAATGGCAGCATGAGCAGAGGCTGGACATCACCTCCATCACAGTACTTCAAACAGTGGCAGGAAGGTGTGCCAAAAACTGTCAAGGGAACGTTGAAGAAGTAATCTGTTGTGTTAACAACTTCGTTTCTCCTCCTTCAACACTCTCCTAACCTCACAGGTTCTGGCAATCATGTGGCACTAAGGAAAACTTCTCACTCACAGAGGATGAAGAGAAATCATGTCTGAAGCGGCCAGAGCAACTCAGCCAAAGGCCTCTCCTTCTAGCTTAAAAGGAAAAGGACACGGATAAATCATCCAAGAAAAACTTACCAAGAAATACATCCATGTTCTTCCATTTGTTTTAAAAGGCCTTATATTTCATTTATAATTGTCCAATTTATCTTTACAGTCCCCTAGCCTCACAGTTTCTTCCGCCCTTGAATGTGTCCTTCAAATGAAATCATCCTGCAGCACAAAGGTCTTCCTGGCCCATCCACCCACCCTCAGGAGACCTTGCCGCCCATGCTTCCCTCCCTCCCTTCTTCCCTCCCTCCTTCCTTTCTTCTCAGGCTAATGCAATACTCATGCTTGGCTCATGAAGCATGGTTTAATTATATAACTAACACGTTTTTACAACCATGGCTTCAGTTTCTGGCCTACAACTTCACCCTGCTAGAGGCTGTGTATGTATAACATCAAGAACAAAACACATTCATCCTGTGAGTTCTGCCCACAGCCAGAACGGAAGCCATGCCCAGAAGGGTCGAGTATTTCCCTCCAAAGGATTGATAGAATTGTCAAAAGCAAAGGATAAATTGCAAGATAGTCTCAATTCACAAGCATTATTTGTTGTTGAATTTTGGAAATAAATGCCATCTTTGGCCTCTCTACCACTAAATTGTGAGCTACGTCAGCCATTGAGAATAAAGAGGAAACAAAAAGATATGATTGTGTAATAGAATTTCAAGAAAATACATTAAAACTGAGATGTTTTTAAATGTTAATTTCTATCCATTTGTCATGGTTTGATCCAGGTGTCCCCCACAAACAAATGAATGTGTTCTGATAGATCGATCCTCAGCTGATGGCAGTTTGGGTTTTACAACCTCGATGAAGCTGTGTTGTTGGGGTGGGCTTATGGGGTTCTAAGCCAGCTTCCCCTTGCCAGTGTTTGGCACACCTTCCTGCCTCTGTTTGCAGTGCTGTGGCGGAGGTGATGTCCACCCTCTGCTCATGCCATCGTTCTCCCTGCCAGGATGGAGTCTCCCCTCGAGTCCGTAAGCCAAATAAACCCATTCCTCCACAAGCCGCTTTTGTTTGAGTTCTTTCTGCGCAGAAACTAGAAAGCTGACCGCAACACCATTCTTCCTTTATGAAATAATTTCTTCCCTACATCAACTCTGTTCTCTAATGTTTCCTTCCTACATATCCTAAAATTTAATCATCCATTGGGGTTTCCCATATATATATATATATATATATATATATATATATATATATATATATATATATATATATATATATATATATATATATATATTCTAATTGAAGTTAAGTTAACCCAAGGGAAATTGCATAGATGATACGTGACAGCTTCAGGCAAGTTCACAGATTCCAGGCCTGAACCCCTCCCCCCTGAGTGGGAGGTGTCTCCAGCCAGAGCTCAAACCTCGATGCTAAAACTGATTGGTCAGGTATGGACCAACCAGCCGTCTCTCTGACTTACCTGGAGAGGTTTTAAAATCTCACTGAAACAAAGTCCAGTCTCTCTTCCCACATGGCTTCCTAGAAGAAGGATTTCTAAATCTCTAGGCCTTAGAAAGGTATTGTGTGGGGTGAGGGGGCCTCAAGATTTTTCCCACATGAACCTTTTCCTCATGATGGGATCCCTCTGTTATCTTTCCTTTATTTGCTTGTTTGGCTGAACAGCACAGATTTTGGCTAAAACCTCTCCCATGTGTTCGTTCTCTCCACACTGGTGGCTGGAGATCTCTGTAACTTCCCATTTTCCTTTAAATAAAGTCTCCCACTATAACTTATCCTCTAATGCTCTATAATTTTAGTTCTTTAACTTTATAGTCAAGAATTCGGGTACTCCTTAAGTTCTGAGGTGCACTGAAATTTGCTAGGCATTATCTAAATTCTAATCCCCAGCTCTGCCATGACAGATATACATTCTGCTTGATAATTTGTGGCCACTGTATAGACCTCTCTAAAAACTGAAAAAAAGATGGATTTACACCAATCCAACAGACATGCTTGTGCCCCTTTCCAGTCAATTCTTGCCCCAATTTCCATAACTACTTTCTAACTTTCCTCACTATAGATTGGATTTTTTTTCCATTCTTGGATCTCATTCGTCTGATTCTTACAAGTGGGAAGAACATAGTAAATATGAATGAGATCTAGTTATCTGGATCATTGCTCTTGAGATCCATCTATGTTACTTTGTTTCCATAATTCATTCTTCCTTGCGACTGAGTAGCATCCCATTGTGTGAAGAACACACTTCAATTAACCATTCTCTTACATATGGCCACTTCAGTATTTTCTGATTTGGGGTTATTATGACTAACCCTGCTATAAACATCCACCAACAAGGCTTTTTGTAAGAGGGTCTTTTAACATCCCTTTCAGGCATTGTCTCTAGGCTGCTCTGCACTGTCTTGATCACCTTGACGGCACAGGGGTTTAAAGCCTGTTGGTACAAGCACTTGAATTTTTCCTCTTTTCATAAATGTTTTGATAGTATAAGTTTTGTCTTTTGTATAAACTTTAAAATCGTAATTTATAATTTTTGAAAAAATTACTGCTTGGATTTTTATAGAGGTACCACTGAATCCATGAATCTGTATTGTGCTAGTATGGAAATGGACTTCTTAGTGATATTGTGTCATTTAGTTCCTAAGTATGGTAAAATTATCTACTTAATATTTATTCAGCTTTGTTTTGTTGCTTACAGAGCATCTGCCAATGAACATTATATTTGATGCTTTTAGCGCAACTATAAATGGTATTTTAATTTCAAATTGCATATATGTATATATATATATGTATATATATATCTTTTGCACATTGTCCTCATGTCTTTAATCCTACTCGCATTCACTTAATACCAATTAGGCTTTTTATTGGTGCTGCCTGGTTGTCTATGCCCATGTGCTTCCTCGGAAGAAGGGAAGTAGACGAAACTGTGCTAAACTGACATTCTATTCTTATGGATTCTGAATGGGGGAGTGCTTTCTGCATGTAAATCATGTGTCATATGTCATCTTGCAGGGCTCATGCTTTATTTTCTCACCTCCAATATGAAGCTAAGTGGAAACACTAACCTTCTAGTACCGTGCTAAGTCTTAGAAAAATGAAATTAATGCTTTATCAGTTAAATGTAATGTTAGTACCAGTGTTCTTGATTCGCTTTGTTTCAAAGAGGCCCTGGACCCAACTGGACTTTTTCCGGTCCAGGCTGTACTCAGAGGCATTGAATTTCGTCCAATGCTTTTACTGTATTGATCGAGGTGATTTTATTACTTTTTCTTCTTCCTTTTAATGCACTGCTTGCATTGATTTATTTTTCATTTAAAACCAACCCTTGCTTTCCTGGAATCAATCCCACCTGATTGTGATTTATTATCCTTTTTAAATATTACTAGATTTAATTTGCTAACATTTTGTTAAAGATTTTTATGTGTTTGTTCACAAAGGATGCTGTTTTCTTGTTTAGTTTTGATTTTGACAGATTGAATATCTACTCTGTGCTTTCCTTTAAAATTAACTTTAGAAATATTTCTTTTTATGGTTTATTTTCCTTTTAAAATATTTCTTCACTAATAGTTTCTTATAATTCTCCATTGAAGCATTTGGGCCTGGAGTTCTTTGCAGGACGGTAAATTACAAATTCCATTTACTTATTGATAAAAGGATATTTAACTTTTCCTATCCCTTCTTTTGATGGTTCCAATAAGTCAGGCTTTTCAAGCATTTTCCCATTTTGTTGAAGTTGCCAAATTTATTGGTAACAATGTTGTTAAAATATTTTTTTCAATATTGTTTTAGGATCTGTAGTAATGTGTCTTCATCCTTGATTTTTCAGGTTTTTTTCCTTAATCTTTTGTGAGATTATCAAATTTAGTAATTTTCAAAAGTTTCACTTTTGTTTTAATAGGTTTTTCCTATACTAGTCATCTCTTTTCTATTTTACTGATTACTGTTATATCTCCTTTCTTGAACTGTTCTGTGATATGCAAATGTCATTGCTTCCTATAATGGATTTTAAGCTATACTTATCTTTGGTTTCTAGAAGTTTATCTGTAATGTGCTCACTTTCTCTTTTTAATTAATGTCTTTATTATGAATAAGTATATACTTTGTATGAGCAATTCTTGTGACAGTGCCCCCATTTCCCTCCTCTCTGTCCCCTACCCACTGGGGTCGCTCCTTGGTGCACATATTGGATCTGCGCCTTTCTGACATTCTGAAGTAGTCAGGTTAATTTGGTGGGCACTCAGTGAAGACCAGCGAGGAAGAGTGTGGGTGGATGGGTGGTAGTTCAGTCTCATTCTGAGGTTGTGGCTTGTCTGGATTCTAACTTGTTACACCAGCCCACTTACAGCTGTCGGGTTAGAAATAGTTTCGTTTCATTCCTGGGTGTGACAGACACCCTCCTCTTCCCTCAGTCTCAGTGAGGACTGAGCCTGTGGATCACTTCTCTTACATGACAGAAATAGTTTAGTCTCTTTCCTGGGCATGACATACACTCTCCTTTTCCCTTAGTCTCAATGAGAAATGAACCCTGGTGAATCACTTCTCTCACATGATGGGCTTGTCACTTTCTGGAGATCAATTTATTTAGATTTTGGGGTTCCTTGATTCTCTGATGATTTCTTGGGTTTTAATTATACAGCTTAACCTGATCTGGGGGGTGGGGCCTTTTAGAATGAAGGGCACAAAATCTCTTTCAAGCTTATTTGTCTAAACAGGAATAAGTCCATTGTTGGGTTTCTAAAACTATATCCCATACACATACTCCTAGATGCCTGGAAAGAAGCAAGAAAGGAAAGGGAATGAGATTATCAGCATTTTATCAACCTGCTACTACATGAAAATAGACCAGGTTCAAAGAAATGGAGCAGTGGATAAAGCACTTACCATGCAAGTGGGAGGATCCAAGTTCAGATGCACAGATGTCACCTAAACCAGATACAGAAGCAGTCATCTTTGATCCTACTGCACCTATCGAGAGATGGGAGCTGATGACAAGAAAATCCTCAGAACTTCACAGGCCAGCTAGCCCAGTATATGCAGTGGTGAACGACAAGTGATCAAACAAGGTAGAAGGAGAGGACCAACATCTAAGGTTGTTCTTTGACCTCCATACATAGGCTCTGGCACACGCTTGCACTCACACAAATACACAAAGATAGAAAGGGGCTGGAGAGATGGCTCAGCAGTTAAAGGTGCTTCCTTGCAAAGTCTGGCAGCCCGGATTCAATTCCCCTGGTTCAATTGCCCAGTCCCCATGTAAAAGCCAGATGCACAAAGTAGCTCATGCGTCTGGAATTTGTTTGCAGTGGCAGGAGCCCTGGAATGCCCATACTCACTTTCTGTGTCTGCCTCTCTCTCGGTCTCTATACCACTAATAAAATATTTTTAAAACAAAATAAAAAGAAAATAATATTATTTAAATGGCTCAATTCTTCTGAATATACCACAGCAAACTTAATCTTTACTACAAAGGGCAGTAGTTTTTCTAGTTGATAAACTATTCCTGTTGGATGTGGTGACACACATAAAACCTTAGCACTCTAGAGGCTGAGGTAGGAGAAATGAGAATTTGAATATAAACACTATCTATAGTACTGATCCTAAATTTTCAGAATTCCTTATGTGATAGAAGTTAGCAGAATAATCCCTGAGCCATGCCACCTGACTAAACATTCTAGCTTCTTTACCTTTTAACTAGAACACCATTGATAATTTGTTTAACTAGGCTTCCATTTCCTGTCTTTAGAATAGTGGGTCACAGTTTCACCTCAGGTTTATATATGTAGGACTTTCAGCAAAGCTCTTGGTACTTAGCAAGAAATCAATAAATGCCACCATTATGTTTCAGATGATTTATCAGTACGATCATCATCCCTTATCACCTTCAGGCACACAAACAGGTTGTTAGGATGGCAGAGATTGGAAAAGATGACATGAAGCTGACTTAAAGGAGACCAGCCTGAAAGGCTTGAATTTCAGTGTGATTACTACCATGTTCTACAAGAGAAACCAGCTCCACTCACTCCTCAGCCATCCCTGCAGACTGCTTTCACCCTTCTCTGTTGGGACCCAGCCTGGCTGAATATCTGTGAGCTAAGTTTTAGAATATAATGTGCAGCCGGACAAGGAGGCTCCCACCTTGTGTCCGAGCTCAGCATGGTCACACATGCCTTTGATCCTACCACACCTCTGTCTCCAGGAGGCAGAGGTGATAGTAGTGAGTGCTAATAAACTTTGTTCCTGCTTGCTGAGCCCCCTTTTGAGAGAGAGAAGGCTATACAATGCAGCCTTTGGGTTATATAAAGGTTGGATGTTGGAATAAAGTAGAGATCTGCCTTGACTTATCTCCCGGCCGCCTGTGCTTTTCTGGACGCACATTCACCTCTCCCCAATGTAGCTGGTCTCCTGCTGGCAGGCTAGACTTTGGCTACCCTGCAGGGGGCCAGGGGGCCATGAGCCCTGTAGCCAACACTTCTCGACCCAGATGGAGGAGAGAACTAGCAAGAAAAATAAGCATTTCAGAGGCTGTCCCACTCTCTCACGTGGATCTCTCACGATCAGAGGGTAATTGAGGAGGACACCTTTGAATGAGATATCGAGTCATGGCTCCATGAAAGTCTAGCCTTGTCCTACGTGGACTGGGTGTTTAGTTTTATCCCCTTGTGATGAACAAAACCCACAGACTAAACTGGAATAAATGTTCTCCATTGTATTTTCTCTCCAAAATCACTGCTGGTGGTGAGTTGGTTATAAAACTGAAGGAAAGTCTTCTGAAAGTCTCCTTGGATGTCTAAAAGACTATGACACTGGAATTTGAAAGTTGTCAATAGGAATAATGCTTTCCAATATTAGTATTCTACTTTCTTTTTATTTCCAGTGACTTGAAAACAATTTAAGACAAGGTGTGATAAACATAGGTTTCATAATAATTGGGAACCAGGCCTTAACAGCCTAAGAAACAGCAGGCTGTCAAGGGCTGTTTCCAATTACTATGGTTTCTTAGGGAACCAAAAGCAGCTTCTGAAGAGCTGGATTTCACTCAAAGGAGCCATGACCTCAGAAGACAGTGGTCCTCATAGCCACCCACCATGGCTTGCTCCTTGAGATGACATTTTTTGTCGCTCTTTCCTAATAATGCTTGACTCCCACTTCATTCCTTCCTTCCCAGAATTAGTGCCATAAGTCTTGCAGGCAGTGAGGCAGCATCTGCCCTCCCTATCACACTTCCCTTTCCTTCTCTCCACGTCCCTGTCACTATCACCATGTGACACCTCTCTACAAACAGTAAGCAGAGAGAGTTGAAAACATACCCTGTGGTACTTTAGGATGTGGAGCGTGTATAGTTCTCTTCTGATCATTGATTTTATACAGATGATAGATAGATAGATAGGTGATAGATAAACACATAGACTGATAGATGATAGATATAGAGATAGATAATATATGTAATGTCTCCAAAAGTGTTTTTGACATAGAATACATGTAAGTATTTGCTGAGGATCCAAATGAATTCATTCACTTCTTTTAGATAACTTCTCTTGATTCTTCAGCCTGCTTCCCTCTAATGGGAAATAATTGAAATAATTGAAAAGGTAAACCAAAGTAGATGGTTTATTAGTTACTCTTCTCACTGTGGCCAAACACCTGACCAAAGAAAAAAAGAAAGAAGGGAGGATCATTTCAGTTTTCAGTTCCAGGGCTTACAGTGCATCATGGAAAGGAAGGCAGGGCACCAGGAACAGGTGAATAGCCACACTGCACCCACCCACACTCAAGCAGAAAAGGCCAACAGGAAGTGGCACCAGGCTATCATACCTCAAGGGCTTCCCACAGTGACACACTTCTTTTAGCAAGACTCTATCTCCTAAAGGTATCACAACCTTCCCAAACACGTCCAGCAGCTGGGACCAGGTGTTCAAACACATGGGTTTTTACACTCATTTCACATTTAAACCACAGCAGATGGGAGAAGGGAGGAGAAAAAAAATCACAGTTGGGAGGATTATCCCATTTCATCTTTACTAAATTTAAAGTGTTTCATTTGTCAACAAGAACTATGAATACAGTTAGCCCTGGAAAGGCTTTTCTACAACAAACTCCAGCTTTACCTCCTCAGGTGAAATCAACCAAAAGGTAAATATTTTTACCCATACCACATGTGCCATGGGCAGGAAATGCTTTAGAAAAATGAGAAGGCATTTGATGAAATCTAGAAAACACCTAAAAATGATGGTCATAAATCATTTGGAACTTGATCTGAGTTATTATCATGCATTAGCAACCTCAGGCAAATAGCCAATTGGAAGAAAATTTATATTCATAGTAAGGCTCTATGCATAGATCATGGAATTCAGATAACTGGCACAGATCAACATATGTTCTAAGAGATGTCTCTTTTTTCTGCACTACTGAGCTGCTTCTCTAGTCTTGGGTGAGAGTAAGTACATTTTTAAAGTCATTTCCATTGTTTTTGGTATGTGTGTGAGTGTGCTGTGTATTTGTTTGTATGCATGTATGGAAGCCAGAGAACAACCTGGGATGCCAGTCCTCACCTTCCACACTGACTGAGGCTGTTCACTCTTAGGGGAGAGCTCACTCGTGGATCATTCTCCATCAAAAGTGGAGCAGAGGGTTACCATTGCCACTGGCAGGCCTGCCTGATTTAGCTCCATCTATGAAAGAGTGAGTAAATTCTCTGACTCTGGAGTTCAGTTCAGGCTCCGTAATTTTTCTGAGTTGCATCTGCCAATAACTCCATCATTACCCTTTGTTTTATTTCTCTCATGTTTTAGAACCCACACAATAGGAAGAGATCTGTTTATAACAGCCCTATCGTAGTCATATTTTCTTTATTTATTCCATTTTCTACTTGGTCTGGCTTTTAATTGCTCTCCATATTGTTCAAAGTGTCTTGCTTGCAAATCTTTGTTTTCATTATTGACTCTGTCTAGACTATTCTTTAATCAGTGCATGTTCAAAAGCTTGTTTTTCAACATGCAAGGCCAATGCAGTAGTTTCTCCAAGAAAAGTTATAAAAATTTGAATCATCGTTGTTGACAGCTCAGTGCTAGGTTTGCCCCTTGCATGTCTTAAATCCCAGCTTTGCTCAAAATGGCTTAAAGATTATGGGCATTAGGAAGCAGATTACTCTTTGTATAGAAAGGATCAGTCATTAGTTCTAAGACAACTCTGGTTCTTGCTTTTAAGAAACTCAGACTAATGGATTGATATAGGTCAAAAAATAATAGGAATTTATCACTTATTTCCTTAAAGCATGGTTATTATGAGTGCATGTGCTTGTGTGTATAATAATAAACCATAATTTCTTGGGTCAGGATACATTACACATTGTAAAATATATGTACTATTGATGAACAAATGAATGTATTAATTATTTAGAAGGTCCAAAGTTCCATGGTGCCATTAATCTGCTGCCTCAGTTAATGCTGTAACAGATGAAAACAGCTCTCCTCTCCAGCCCCTTCCCCAAATCAGCACTGAGCTCAGTTCTGAAATTCCCAGTGAGATGAAAGCATTTCAACTCAGCAATGTGAAAAGAACTGGCACTTGGTGGGGACACTAAATTCCTAGAAATGTTATAAATAAGTAAAATGACTGGCCAATTCCACTAAGGATAGAAAAGAAGAAAAGATAAAAAACATTCTCCAACTTGGTTAAAGGAAAAGAAACATGAGTGTTTAAGAAGACAACATTATTGGTAAATAAGTAACAAATCACATTGTTCTTCATCTTTATTTTAATTTTGGGTGATACATTTGGAAATGCAAATAATTGAAAAGGCAAACCTAGCAAGTCACCATGTGAGTATAAGCAGTCAACCAACAGATGGCACCATCTCAGGTGTTTACTCTGTAAACAGCCCAATGCTTTATGTCCATGTTTATGGAAATGTCCCATAAACTTCTTGCTGACAATAAGTTAGAGAGGACATGAGACGAGAGTACCCAGAACTTCTGTTATAAACACTTTTCTTTCTTGAGCTAGAAAATCCTGCAGAAGAGGGGCTGAATTTATGTTTCACATTATAAGGAGATAATCTGATCTCCTCTCCAGGATCTCAAGGATTCTTATGGGTATTTATTTCATTCTGGACCTCTCATGTATCCAAGGGACAACAGCGAAGGCAGATTTCAGTCTTCACTTTCATATTCCCAGGGAAGGGAGGTTTTACAATCCCTGTTAGGAACAGATGGCTAGAATTTAGAAGTATGAAAATTTGCACAAATTTAGAGAGCACAGTGAAATCTCCCTTAGGCTACAACAGAAGGAACTCCTACCCTATGATCTATCTCAGGATTAACTCCATGTTTAAAAGTTGGGAAAATTAGCTAATCTCTTGACTTCAAATAATGCATGACAATACTCTTCCCATAAAGTGATAAAACAAATGTTTAGAATTATTACAGAGAAGGGGAGAATAAGAGACCGGGGAAGAGAAATAAAGAATGGCAGGTAGAAACTAATAGCACAAAATCACAGTGATGTGAATGTGGCCCATTTTGCAGACAATAACAGACACAGATGTTGAGTTCCCTGCCCTCGTTAAACCAGAGCAACCCCTCTCCCTGCCACCAGGATATAAATGGACTAAAGCTGGAACCATGATGCAATCCTGAGTCCAAAACTTAAATGTAATGAAACAAAGGCATAGTCAAATAGCCAACACACGTGCCCTATGTTGGAGGACATGGGAGAAACACCATTGTCACTGTGAGAGCTAAAAATCTGAAACCATGTGTCTTGAAGAGGCATCCAGCAAAAAATCAGCTTTATACTTCACCATGGCAATTACTGTGTGTCTGCCCCTTCATGCTCAAGTTCTAACCTGGAAAAACCACTTAAGAACACCAAAGTGCTCTCAAAATATGATCTAAATAATTCTTTATTACTAAATTTTGACTAAATTACTTTTGTCATTTTTATATTACAGAATCCATATTAATTGTATGTAAAAATTCAGAGAAAATTATGTGGACGCTTTAGGAAAACCTCAAAGATATTAGCTAAATTTAATTGTGAAGACTGACTTAAGTATAGCCTAAAAAGTAAGAAAATCCTGAGACAATTTCCAGGATTTATAATAAAGTTATGAAAGAGCTGGAAACTTTTGAGTGCCAGTGGCCTTCAGAATCCTAAAGAATAGGCCATTTCATTTACCACCAGATAAGAAAAAGACTACAAGAGCTCTGTGGGAAGTACTGACTTCAGTTAGATGATCCCATGGCTCTCTACTCTTTCATTTTAAATTCTGCAAAAGCAAGCAACCTACACAAAATGCAGAATCCCTAAAGCCTCTTGGAGATCTTAGAGATAGGACCTCTGGCAGCCTAGCAGCTCTTTGCCTTTTCTTTTTCAAACCATCTCTCTCTCTCTCTCTCTCTCTCTCTCTCTCTCTCTCTCTCTCTCTCTCTCTCTCTCTCTCGCACACACACACACACACACACACACACCATGTACACACATATACATATTCATATGCTGGGTAATTAGGATTATAGAGATAGGAATGGAACTAGGATTGTATTGTAGTGCATTAATTGTGGTATTTTTTTCATCTTCCCTATACTGATATCATATACATGAATTCTCATAGGTTTTAGATAATGTTCTGACTGCAAAATTTCCTCTATAGGCTCATAAGTTTGAATACTTGAACCGCACCTGGTGGTGCTGTTTAGGAAGGTTGAGGTACCTTTAGGAGGAGAAGCCTTTCTGTAAGATACCTGTAGCATGAGGTGGGCCTTGAAGGTGTTATAGTAGAAAGCCTATGACACTTACTGTCTCCCATGCTGCAATATGATGCAGGCTTTTCTCTTTGTACTACTATGCCATCCCACTCATGAAAAAAAGTTTCCCCTCAAAAATATTAGCTGAATTAAGCCCCTTTCCATCTTTAAGTTATTTCTAGTCAGGCCTTTGCTCACAGCAACAAGAAAGCAGGTGATACAGACCATTGGCACTGAGAAGTGGGGCCACTGCTGCAATAAGCCTGAGCAGGCCTTGCAAATTGTTTGCATGAGGAAATTACAAGGATTTGGAACTTTTAACTAGAGAATGCTTACAATGCTGAAACCAGAGTTTATGAGTTATACTGGTGAGAAACAGGGACTCTAGAGGATAGCTTATGAGGTTTCACAGGGGACCACGAGAACTGGGCTAGAGGCAGTGTGTGTGATACTCAGGCAAAGAAACTTGTTGCATTTTTCTTATGTCCTGAGAGCTTGAAAGAAGGTGAATTTAAAAGTAATGGACAATTGTGTTTGATACAGATTTCAAGACAGAATAGCATTGAGTTTGTGGTGTGGCTTCTCTTAGCTGCTGTCTCAGATCTGCAGCAATTCTAAAGCCATGGTCAAGGGGACTCCAGCCACTTTGGCTACAGTTGTTAAACAGAACTGTGGCTTGGCCCTGGGACAATAGGAAGGAAGCCCTGAAGGCAAGGCCAAACCCACTGAAGGTACAAAAGAGTAAGAATGAAAAATCTTTGGAATGCAAATGGCCTGAGGGGACTTTACTTCTCCTCAGGGTCAGAATTCAAAGGTTGCTACAACTCCCTTCCAAGCTGGCAGCAGAACTTGATTGTATCATCTTTGTGGTATTGGTTTTGGAGGCATAAAAATGCAGGATGAGGCTGGGAGATGGCTCAGTGCATAAAGTGCTCACTACTCAAGATGGAGTACCCAAATTTAATTCCCAGACCTCATGCAAACAGACTGAAGCCATGGCAGACTTCTGTAATCCCAGAACACTGGCACTGATGGTGAGATGGGAGGCAGAGATCAATCAGTTAATTTCCCAGAGCCTGTGGCTTGTATAGAAAATCTATATAGTATGGAAAAGTCTAGCAGAGCGAGAATCCAGAGTGAGAAACCCTGCCTCACAGGCAAGCCCAGACCTGAAAGCTGTCCTCTGACCTCCATATCCATGTTATAGTGCACCTCCCTCACCTACTCACACATTAACACACACACACACACACACACACACACACACACACACACTCTAAAAACTGCCAGATGTAAGGAATTATGTGGTATTTTGCTACAGTTCAAGAGAGCTGTAGGTTAAGCAATGTGATGCAGGGTCATCTCTGCATAGATGACCTGAGATGCCACTGTGTGAAGCTGTAAAGGTAAACACTGAGTTGCAGTGGACATCCCAGGATATTGGAGATGTCACAACCATAGGACATCTGCCGAGGAAACTCTGGGCTCAAGAAAAATCCAGCCCATGAGAGACTATATTATAGCAAAATGAGCATGAGCTCACTGCCTGCCCCCATATTCATTGTTACATACTGCAGACATTTGTTGGCCTCAGATAGCCAGTACAGCATGAGGTGAGAAAATACCATAGCTTTGAAGTCCTGTGAGACAAAAGAAGGATTTGCATTAACTGTGGTAAGGAAGTTAGGAAAAGATGAGGCCAGAGGATACCTGGGGAGGATTATCTGAACTTCCTACAACCCACTGTAAATGTGTGAGTTGCTAGGTGCTTGTAATTTACATGCCTAATGTCACATACACATCTCTGGCCCTACTATAAAATCTCTTTGTAACTGGAGTTCAGGACCAATGCTTCATTTATGCTTGGACTGCCCAGGCTCGGGCCCAGGCCCAGTTGTAAAATTAAAACTCCCCTCCCCTCTTGCTGTGAAGGCTTTGTCTGTTTGTTACTGGATATTTCTACAACATTTTGGAGGCCGCAGTGAGATTGGACAGCCATATCCCGTTTGTTGGGTAAAACGGGGCCACCCCTCAGGGACCCTGCAGTCCACTGAGGCCATTGGAAACAGAGAAGTGTACACCTCCTGATATGGATTATGATATGGGGTGTGGGGAAGGGTTAGAATTAAGATAACCCCCAGTAAAAACCTCAATGTACCCCAAGTTCAAGGAATATCCAAGCTTGTGTCTATAAAGTTAAAGAATTAAACTCATAGACAACAAAATAGTAAGGTATAGTGGGAAACTTTTTTAAGGAAACATGGGGAGTTATAGAGTTCTCCAGCCACCAGTGTGGGGAGAACACGAGTTAGACAGTTTATATTAATTAGCTAAATAAGCATAAACAGAAAAGATAACAGTGAGCTCCCATTATAAAAGAGAGATTTATGAGGGAAAAAGTTTGGAGCCTGCTCCCCCACCCCAGCTAATGGCTGAGGTGGGGGGTAGACCTCACCTTACTGAGGCTTGGATCAGCAGCCTCTTTACTTCATTGCCACGTGGGAAAAGAGAGGAATGGCTTCCTCTAGGGAAGAGAATTTAAGTTCTTCCCAGGTGAGTCAGAGAGACAGCTGATTGGTTCATATTTGACCAATCAGTGTTAGCACCTAGGTTGCAGCTATAATTAGACACCTCCCACTCAAGGGGAGGGGAGGCATCTACAGAGGTCTGATGGTCACACCCCGATGTGATTCTGGGGGTCTCCTTTCCAGGAGCCTGAAAGAGGACTGCAGAGCCCTGGACTGGGAACACCAAACTGCAGAGAGACACAGGAGTCTGGATGGCCATCAGAACCAGGTAGGATCCTCAGGGAAAACTGGATAAGGTGTTGTTGGGGGCCTGATCCCCTGCAAGGTGGATAACTGCCCTTGACGTTGTTCCAAGGTTACAGCCCCCTTCCAGACCAAAGTGATTCCAGTCACCAGGATGCTAGCTAGACCAGGTTTTAATGGAAAATATTTCCACCAAGTTTTAATGAAAATTAAATAAGAACCTGTTTAATGATTGTGTTCTTGTTCTGTGTGTTGGAGTCTTGTCCTGTCTCTGTATGCTGTCTTGTTTTGTCTGTGTGTCTGTACTGAGGACAGAAGGTCTAGACCGCCCTTCAACTAGTCTGTAGATGGTAGTTTCTTCTGAAATTATATTAACAGTTCCTGTAAACCTTGCCCTCTGAATTTTCCTGCTCGCTGTCTTTTGTCCCAGGACTCTTTGTTTCTTAAATCTGTATGTATGTATGTGTTTGGCCTCCAGCTCTGAGGGTGCAGATTATATATTCTTTTCTGTGCAGGAAGTTTCTGTCTTTATGAAAGTTATCTTTATCATTATGGGTGGGTCTCTCAGCAAGCCCACTGTTTTAGATTGCATGATCACTAACTCTAAGAAGGAATATTCAAGAAGATATGGTATTAATAATACAGTACATGGAAAATGAGAATTTGAAGGGTTTTATGCCCTGGTGTACTTCTGCTAGCAGGGTGCATGCAATCACCCATCTTGTGATTCTCTCCTGTTAATAGGAACTTCCTCTTTTGTCAGTCTCAGACAGAGACTCTTATAGACAGAAAAAATATAAGAAAAAATTATAAAATAGGGAAGTTAAGATCTGAGAGCCCAGAGAAAATTCAAATCTCTCCCTGACCAGGGGACTCAGCTTAATTTGAATTAGAACAAAAGCTTCAAGGCCAGAGCTCTCTCACCTCCACATACCTGTCTGAGGGGGGGATGGGCTAAGCCCAAGGCCACCAAAGGAAAGAGAAAGACTGATTAAGCAATCAGAAATTCTATCACTCTAAAGCCTGCCATTAGAAAAAAGGTTAAAAAAGATATCAAGATTCAAATTTGTGAAGGCCTCTCAACTTAATATAGAGGAAATACTTAGGCCAGATCTGAGGGGGTCTTATGAAAACTCTTCTGCCTCTACCCTAAAGCCAGAAGTTTGATTTGTCCCCTTGTACAAACTGGCAAGGGACCTGAGAAGCGGAAACAGGCTGCAATGCAGCTTTCACTGTGAGGTTTACGCTATTTTGCTGTGCTTCCCAGGGGCTGGGAATTGATCAAGAAAGACACTGGGGACAGATTCCAGGTGGGCACTAGAGACCAAAAGGGGGGGGAGATAAAAATCCCACTCCTATTAGGGTGCCTCCAGGTGCCAGTGTGGCTGCTACTTTGTTCTCACTACCCTTCCCTCCTCTGTTGGTGGACGTCAGAATCCTTTTGCTCACAAGACCAGAGCCCACCCCTGGAGATATTCCTGGTGGCACTGCCTACTTGGTTCTCTGCTTTGCTGAACCAGGGAGACTGCAAACATGGGAAATATGCTAAGGCCAGGATGAAAATGGGTGAGTCCCAAGTTGTTACAGACAGATGGGGACTTCTTATAAGAAGTTTGTTGTAACTGCTTTAAAGTTTGCTTTATCACCCTATGGCTTTATAGAACTGCTAACAGAAAATAATCTAAAGATTTATGCTTGAATTCAGAAGTATATTCTAACCTGCTTTCATATTTAAAACATGTGCTTCATAGAGCTTAAGAAAAAGGTTCCAACATTAGTAAATGATAAATTTTATGTGTATAATATGGATAGATATAAGTCAAATTTAATCTACTCTTTTTGCAAAAGGTTAACTTAGGAAGCTTCTTAATGACATGAAACAGGCACTTATGATATATTATTATATTTAAAGCTTTATGGTATAGAATAGTCTGAGATTTGGTCTTTCCCACACAGATTATCTGATACATTAATAACCCCACTAAAGAAGGCTCTCAATGGAATACAGGAGAATATACATGATAATATAAAGGGAGGAACTAGCAAATGATATGTTTGTACAATGAAAAATGTCTTTGATAAAAGTTTGGATAGTAGTTATAATGTGATAAGTTGATTAGAAAGATAAACCAGAGGGAAAAGTTAATGTTGGATGTTAAATGTTTGATGATAGAAAGATAATTATTACAGAATGGTTACATAGATTTTAAGGTAAAAATATGTGAATAATGATATCAGCAAATGTAAACAGAAAGTTTAAAGATATATAGATCTATTATATAAGGAGACAAAATAGATAATCTTAAAAGTTTTAATCAGACTCATTAGGATGGGAACTGTGGGGACTTCTGAAGTTGAGCTGAATGTGTTATACCTTACATCATGTATGATTATTTGGGGGGAGCCAGGGGCAGACTGTAATGGTTTAATCCAGGTGCCCTCCACAAATGAGTGTGTTCTGAATGCTTACAATCTATTCAGTCAAGCTATCACAATGGGAGAAAGCGATGAGCCAAGGGTCAGGTTGGAGTAAAAGCGTGGGCATGGCACAAAGAGCTTCTACTTTTGCTTTTCAGAATGTGAAGTTTACTTGCTGAGAACAGATGGTAAGGTTAACCACCAGGAAGGTTATTGGGGGAATTGTTCTGTGAAGTGAGAGGCCTGGAGGAGAGAGGAGTGAATGCCTTCATTCCTCTAAGGATGCTGCTATGGCAGACTGAGGGCTGCCTTTCATGGAGGTTTGAAGGGGATTGTGGGCTAGTTTTCTATGACTGCCAGCACATGCTGTCTTCAACAGCAGTAACTTACTTCTCACAGTATCATTGGAGGGCAAAACCTGAGATTATCTACTGGTGGACTGGCTTCCTCTCAATGCCTCTGTCCAGGTTTTTAAATGACCATCATCTTCTCTCTGTCTCCTCATGTCCCCTCACCTCCCTACCTGTCCTCACATCTCCTCTTCCTATAGGACATAAGTCTTTTGGATAAGGATCAGTTCTGGTGACATTATTTTTGTATTTGCCTCTTTAAGAGTCCTGTTTCTACTCCACATCCCATGAATTATTTAACCTCAATGTACCCTTTGAGTACAATATTTTACATGACTTCTGTATTTATGTACATTGATAAGAAACTATGTGGCTTTTCTTCCTATTAAAAAAATTCTTCAAACACATTCACATTCTGAGGTCTGGATTTCAGGGTTTCAACATGGGAATTTGGGGGGAAATCATTCAGTATATGAGGGATGACCAACTCTGGCCTAAAATTTTAAGTCTGAGATTAAAGTGGGCTTCTTCCCTCCTTTGTAAATAAAGAACAAAAAAGATCAAGAATAGGCTTCAGGGTTAGGTAAAATGGTATGGAAATAAACGATGCACACACACACACACACACACACACACACACACACACACACACCTCTTTAGGAAATAATATGTAACTCTTGAACAAGGGGTTCAAATACAAGAAAGACAACTCAGACTGAAAAAGTGAAGGTAAAGTCCTGTGGAGATCCCAAGATTAAGTCTAAGAAATGCAGAATTAGAAGGTAGCAATGAAAATCATTTTATAGAAAGGTATCCCAAGAACAAAATTGCTGTTCTTGAGGCTTAAATTATATGCTAATGTAGGATGGACTTTTGGCAGAAAGAAATGGAATATCACATAAAAGAAAAGAATACAGGTGGTGAGAGACTCAAATTAAATGGCAGCTGTGGCCATGGAGTACGGAGACAGTGGAGGGAAAACTAAGCAGAAGATGAAAAGAGAACACGGATCCAATTCAGGAACACACGGGAACTGAGGAACTAGGAAGAAGGGGAATAAAAGACAAGGCGAACATTTAAGCACAATTCTTCATCACCACCCTTGACAGCAAACAATGTTTCTGTTTTCCCATTTTTAAATGCCTAATTAAATTGTCACTTTAAATATGGAAAAACAAATTCTCTATTGTTGGATGGCTGAACTGTTTCTGTAGAATTATGAATATTATTTAAAGGGTGCCTTTTTTCCCTCAGAATGGCCTCTCAGAAGAATGTTAAAATTACTCACAAAAACTTACTAATTAAAGTAGCTGTAACTGCCTCAAATGAAATGTGATGGCCAACACAATTGGCCCAAAAGCAACTGCAAATGTCTCATTCTTAGAGGACACACAAATTAATTTTATAGCTTCCCATTCAAATTCACAGTGCCTCCCTTCCTCTATTACCCATCTGCCAGCCCCCTGCACAGCCTCCCTTTCTCTGCTGCTTGGCAACGCTCCTTACTGGTTCTAGAATTCATAGTGGTTGTGGCAAGAGTGACACTCACATTCTCACCCTGACAAGTAGGGGTTAAAAGACAATTGTCACTGACATAGGCTTATTTCCTTATGTCCCTAAAGGTAATGCCAATATTTAACTGCAGCTTATTCACAACTGCCTTTGACAGCAAACAACAGCTCTGTTTTTCCAGTGAAGTAATGAATAAAGCTGCCACTTAAGAACATGGGACAATAATTTCTCTGGTGCTTTATGTCTGTTTATGAAGTGACTGACTTGGAAGACCTATGAATTTGGAGAGGATGCACTTTTCCCTGCAGAATGGTCTCTCCTTCAAAGCCTCCAGTCACTGTCTCTCCACCTCCCACTGTCTCCCTCTGCCTGGCTTGCATCTGCACACACACTGGAAACTGGCAGTGGCTGGCTGCCGGCATCTGCTTCCATGTCTCCTGTCAGAATGTTTATTCCCATTGTCAATTTTAAGCCTTCCCTAATCTCAGCCACTTCATTAACCATAGTGCCTTGAACTGCTTCTGAAATTTCCTTCCTCTAAAAGTTGGATCCTACACACAATAAATGTAGATGTGAATTTTAGTCATTTCAAGTATCTCCTACCACCTGCTGAGGTCACTAGGCTCCAATAAGCAGATTTAAAAGACCTAATGCATCACCCAGTGTTTAGTTAAAAGTGATAAACACGATTCTGGTTGGTTTAAGCAGTAGAGGATTTATAAAAGACAGAATCTTGTCACTGACAGAGTCTCTGGAAACTGAGATGTGCTTACTGCACAGAGACCTGATAATCCATCATTACCACAGATCAACCAAGACTAAGGACCTGGCCTTCCAATCCCTCCTAGCTTCTTCTGCTTGTACTTAGCTCTGGTATCACTGAGGAAAAGACCTGAGAGGCCCTGTCCAACACCCTTGCTTTAAACCTCTGCCTCACATACTCCTTGGACACAGCTGATGTCTGCCGTCTGTTTCGTTGGTTTGGTAGAGCCAAGGCACTTCTCTGTACTGAAGACAACACAAAAATTTTCTATCAGTCACTAAAATTATCCCTAGGCGTGGAGACTGGCTCTTCTACTTCCCAGCTTTGTGGAATGGTGCACTTTTCTTGCCAATACAATGAGACCAGTGCAGGTGGTGTTTGTTTTGTTGTGTCATTTTTTTGAGAAATATGTATAATATAATAGATATAGTAATATATTATATATATTAATTTATAATTAATATAAATATATTTAACATATTATTATATATAATAATTATATACTATATAATATATATTCCTCAAAATAATATACACACACGTATGCGTGTGTGTTATCATGTTGCTTTTTTCTTCCATAAATGTTGTAATAGCTTGATCCAGGTGTCCCCCACAAAGATACGTGTTATGAATGCTTGATCCCCAGCTGATGGCAATTTTGGAACCTTGTTGGAGCTGTGTTGTTATGGGTGGCTTATGGGGTTATAGCCAGCTTCCCCTATCCAGTGCCCACATTCCTGCTGCTGTTTGCAGTGCTGTGGTGGAGGTGATGTCCACCCTCTGCTCATGCCATCATTTTCCCTGTCATGATGGAGCTTCCCCTCAAGTCTGTAAGCCAAATAAACCCATTGCTCCACAAGCAGCTTTTGTTTGGGGTCTTTTCTGTGCAGCAATGAAAAGTTAACAGCAACAGATGTCTATAAATTGAGTGAGCATACCTACAGAACAAGCCAGGCTCTAGTCCTTTAATTACTGGATATCCATCCCTCCTTTCTCCTAAGTGAAGGGGCAACAGAGGCAGGGCAAAGCACATGAACTGAATGTAGCTCTGCCTTGTGTAAATTGAAACACTTTGACCTTATTGACCCCTGGTCCCACCACTAGTTCAGACCCAATCCTACAAGCTTAAACTGCAAACTGTCACTAAACTGTGTACAGGATGTGCTACTTAACTGCAGGATTACCTTCTTAAAAACACATTTGTAGTGATGACTCTTTTGCCAACTTAATTGGCTCTGGATTCACCAAGGAGATAAATCCCCAAGCATGTCTGTGAGGGGATTTCTAGATTCCATGAACTGAGGTAGGAGGACTCACTCTATGGGTGGTACCATCCCCTGGACTGAGGTTCTGGCTTGAACAAAAAGGAGAAAGTAAGCGGAGCACTCTGGTTTCTAGCTGAAGATGCAACGTGATCAAGTGCCTTCTTTACCTTGAACTGTAAGCCAAAGTAAACCCTTTCTCCCTTAAATGGCTGCTTCTCATAGTATTTTATCACAGCCAAAAGAACACTAATTAAGAGCATGCTTGGGTGCTTCACCATATATGTGCTTGTTGCACAGGCTAACGTGGTAGTGACATCACTGGGTAGTGTGACTTCATGGGACCATCATACATGCAGGTAATGTCCGTCATTGACCAAACTGTGGGAATGTGGCAAACGACTACTTATTCAACATAAAAGTTGGTGAAAGACAAATGGGAATTATGAAACACTGAGCTTACAGTTTCTTTCTCTTGAGTCTTGGGGCCTAGTTAGAAGCAGCCAGCCCACCCATCACTATCCCTTGTGCGTCCAGGCTACCCTGGGTGGTGGGGACCTCCAGGTACTTCCAAGCTTTCTTCATTAGCATTCACTTCACATTTCAGTGTGTCTCCCACTCTCCCATTGCCTTCAAGCATGGCAGCTCAGCAATCCTGGAGTCCTGCTTTCTGAAATTGCAATTCTGTCACTATGACTAAATTCATCCCTAGTTTTGAATAATGGCTCTTCCACTTTCCACCTCTGTGGATCTGCTACATCTTTCTTGTCAATAAAACAAGACTAGCTGAAAGTGGTTTATTGAGGATTTTAAGAGATGAAAAATTGTCTCATGGGGGTGATTAACAGATGCGAAATGAAAGCTATCTGGTAGAAGATGCCATCAAAATACAATATATATGTAAAAGCAAGGCAACAAATAGATGGGGCACCAGGAGCCCAGAAGCAGTAGTTAAAGGTGGTCCTGAGGGCAGTGACATGAAAAAGCCACAAGAAACAGTGCAAGTGGCTCAAGGAGTCCCAGGAAGAGTAGGCCAAGCTCTCTGTCCTTAGCAGCGCTCCCCAGAGCCCAGCCCCGGCACTGTGACAGTGACCACAGACAGTGCTCTGGGAGCCCTGCCTCACAGGAGTTTCCTCCTATCTGCAGAGTTTCCTCTTCAGTAAACTGTAGGCATTTTAGCAAAGCGATGTAAGAACTAGAACAGGTAGTTTATAGAGGACACAATGCCCAGAGTGCAATATATTCTCACCATATAGTACATCTTATTATACGAACCATGTTAAATTCTTTATACATGCCTCATCACAGAAAATCCCAGAAAATTCTATAACATGCTTTATCATTTCATGTCCATTTGACAGAAAACTGAGACAGAAAAGTTAACAAATTTTCCCAAGATCTATGCTCAGAAGTGGTGGACTCAACTCACAGAGGTGATGTTTTGCCTGGAGCTCCTCCTTGTCACTATGTCCTTCTGTGTGAAGAGAGTAGTAGGACTCAGAATAGGTTAACTTCACTGCTCTCTCAAGCCTAATGTATTAACAATAGATACGTACTTGCTTTAATATTCTCTAATCAGTAAAGATAGGAATATGTAAAGCATTTTCCAGAATTCTATCACTATTAGGTGCACTGTTTCTAAGATAAAAAGTAAAACCTCACTTACCTGGGGGACAAAAGTCATTCAAGATGCTTAATTACTAAGGAAGACTAAGGAATGCATAAGAAAGGGAGACAAGACAATTACAAGTCATGAGATCACCTCAGAACAGTTCCAAAAGAAAAGGCAGAGACCTCAAGGCAGGGTAAAAGTTAGTGTAAGGATTTTCTAAGGCAAGAGATTACAAAGGATAGAGAGGGTGTCCCTAGAGTGCATCCCTGCTTAAGAGCCACATTAAGAAACAGCAGGAGACTGCTTAGCATCCCAGAGATGGAACAAACTGGAAAGCAATGCCTCATAGCAAGTCAAACCACTTGCAGATGAAGTACTACTCCCATGAGTGGGGCAGGGCTGGGGAGGAGCTCTTTGCCTCATGGGAACAAGGAGACTGAGGCTTACAGTGGGGCTAACCCCACTTGAGAGCTCAGTTAATCTGGCTCCCAAGTGCAGCTCTCTGTAACCAAGAATTCAGCCTCCATGGCCCTGGTGGCCTTAGATGAGACCTCAGTGAAAAGAAAGTGGGCCATTGTCCAGCCAAGGTGGTGAGCCCAAGGCAGTACCCAGGGCAGGGAAGCAGCAGAATCAGGCTGCTTCTGGCCCTTTAAACGAGGAAGGGGAAGCTGGCAAACTGAACAATCTGGGGAAGATGACCTTCTGGCTTCTGCCTAGAATTAATTTGAAGACTATAAGACTAAATCAATTTTAAGTACGTTATGAATAGTCAGATTGGAAGAGGAAATCAAATGTTTTTATAGGGATGTTTACTGTATTTTAGATCAAAGGACAAATACTAAGAATAGGGAGGGAGAAAAAGTCCTGAAGGGAAATAAAAAGAAGAAATCAGTCCATTTGCCACAGATACTGTCTTGGCGGGAAAGTTTGCTGCATTTATCTGCCTCATTATTAACATCCTCCAATGTGCTTCACATTGCTTTCCACCTCTGACCTTCAGGCCTTGGGCCTCTGTCCAGGTGTCCAGTGATCATGAAGGAAAAAGAGGAAGCTAGCTTATTTTGGCCATTTCAGTGAGGGACTGAGGCCCAAAGGGAACTCCACACACCATCTCATCCTGGCACAAAAATAAAAACTCCTGGCAGAACTGGAACTCACATCTGACAGACTGATCTACAGCGCCCCTGCTATCCACAGTCTAGCTCACTATGACCCCAGCTACCCAGGTATGGGCAGATTCTGGAATCCGTTCTTCCAGATTTATTAACCAATCAGATTTTCCCTTGCCTACCTGAACCTCACACTAGAAAGATGGCAGCCCTGCTCTCTTTTGCTTGCTTCTCTTCCCTTGTGTGATCATCTCTCATCCTGTGTGGCCTGGGCCCCACAAACATATCAGCTTCAGGCTCTGTCCTCACCAAGCAGCCTGGCTAGGTGGGTATGAGAAGCCCTGTCTCTTAATCCCAGCCTCTCCCCTCAGCTCTGCTTTTTAACTTCTTCCCTAGTGACATATATCCACCATGTATGCAGACCCTCTGGATCTATCATGTGGGAGCTTTTGCTAACTTTTCTGTAGGCTCCCTCCACAGGAAATCACATGGTGGGTGCCTCGTGTGTTCCTCTCTTCTAAGCTCTCTGTGTGTTCTCTGACTTCCCTCCACGGGAAAGCACATATCAAACACAAACGTGGATTTCTACTAGATTTCGCCTTCCACTTGTTTGTGGCCCCTCGAATCTTTCCTCAGCACTTTCCACGTGTTCGAGGCCCCACCCTAATCCTTCCCAGGAAACCTCAGTTTCATCTAGCTCTCCATGTGCTCCCAGCTTTACTCCAGTTTTGTCCTAAAATTTCAATCTTTTGTAAATATGTTTTTCACATAAAAACATGTTCTGACCTTCCTTCCCAAATCCCAATTCCCTTTAAATAAACTCCACAATCTGTGATTTCTCCCCCAATAAACTCAGTAATTCATAATTTGTCTTTCTTGAACCCATCTTTATTGTTCATTAAAGATTAGGAACAAATCCAAAATTTAGGGCTCATAAGCCTGGGGAACCTCCCTTAGCCCCCAATCACACATCAGTGGGAAGTCTGTTACCCTGCCACCCTGAGACCTGGGATTACTATCAGCCATTAACTGCAGCCACAATCCATGCTACACTCTGGTGCAGAGTCATTTACTTCATTTTATAACGAGATAACAATAAAAGTCCTTTTTATAACCTCAAAGTCCTTGAAGGATATGTCCTCTATGCATACTCTGCCCTTAACCTACGTCAGCCCAGGCCACCCATTCTCCCTCCTGACCTGACCTTTCCAAAAAGGCTCCATCAGCAAACTTTGGCTAGTTCTGTCAATCCATGGCAATTACTCATTTGAGCCTGTAGCTCAAATATCAGTTCCTAGGGGAGTTTTCGTGATTTAGCATATGAGGTCACATTCTTAGTATTCCAGTTCCTTGTATCCCTTTTTTTGGAGTAATTGCCATGATCATATCATATTATTTGATAGATTCCTGCTTCTTCCACTAAACTCTACTCCCAGAGAACAGAGGAGGATTTCAATTTTAGTCATTTAATTCCCGCACTACATCATACTGTTGGTGTACAGTAAGTACTTAATAAATAATGACATAATTAATGAATTTAGAGAGAAAAGTTAGGGGGTATTCTGGTGGTATTTATCTGATTACATTGATTTCTTGTTCTTTTACTCCTCTTTTGTAGATTGATTGTGAATCTACAAAAGTTGTGTTACATAGTAACTCCCAATGTGATGGTATTAGATGACAGATCCCCTGGCAGATTTTAGATCATAAATGTGTGGCCGTTGGGAGTCCGTTATAGGAAGAGACACAAGAGTGGTCTCTCTCCTTCGCTCTTCCCATTAAAGATACAATAAGAAAATGGTCACATTGATCTTGGCCCTCTCAGCCTCTTGAAGTGTTGTCCGGACAACCAACGGGTACTCACAAGACTTGACTTCCTATTCCTCTTGTGGTTTGGAGACGCCATGTAATTAGTTCAGGGCAATATATTGCAATGGAGAAAATGTTTTAACTGTCGGTGAGAGACCAAGCACTCTCTTCCCTCTCTTGCCTCTGTGGTAAGTCTGGAATAACACGCTGAAATGAGCTTGGTATCGCAGACTCTATGCCTGAATGAGGACAGCAGCAGCGAGAAGAGCCTCCCCACCAGCCTGCAGGGATGTAGAGCAAGAGGGAAGAGACGGGGTGCCACTGTGTGAGACAGAGAGATTTTAGAGTTGATTTCATTGGCAGCATAAACTCACCCATGCTGAGGCACACACTGGTACAGGAAAACGCTTACCCATGTTGGGCAGAGGTGACACTGCTGATGAAATCAATTATCTAGTATGATAACGAATTTAGGAACCCAATTAGATTAACAAACACCTAAGACATAGATTAGGCATATCTTTGTGCATGTCTCTGAGGGTTTCCAGAGAGGTTCAACTAAGACCCATGGGCTGAAGTTCTGGAATGATTAAAAAAGGGAATAAAAAGGGAGAAATAAAAAGCCCAGTATACCCCTCTCTGCTTTGTCACTGCAGTGCTCTGTGGTCACCTGCTACAGGCTCTTGAGATGGGGCTGCCTTTCTCGTCATGGTGAACTCTGTCCGAGAGCTGGAGTAAATCCTTCATCAAGTTGTTTCTACCAGGTGTTTTGTCACAGCATCAAAAAGTCACAGCTCTGAAATAAGTTGAAGAGCAAATAATCTCCTCGGTGAATCTGCATATTTGCAGAAGTAGTTGGAGGCAGAAGAGTGGTTGTGTGTGTCACTGACCTTACTTGGCAAGAGAAATTGCTTTCCTAGGACCTCGCTAGCAAATTACCACACACGTAGGTGCTTAACTAAGAGAACTTTATTGACTGCTGTTGTTTCTAGAAAGGCAGCTTTGGTTCCTTTGGAGGGCTGCATGGGAGAATCCTCTCTCCTGCCCATTTGCTGGAAATCCATGGTGTTCTTTGGCATCATCTCTATCTCTTCACGCATTTTTCCTTGCTCTGTGTTTGTTCGGTGTCTATATTTACTTCTTTCAAAAGTATAGCAGCCAAGTTGTGTTAGGTCGCATCCTTATGACCTCATTTTAAATGACCTCAGTAAAGAGCTATTTCCAAATAAGGTCATTACCCATGACTTACTAGGGGTTAAGGCTTCAACATATTTAGAAGGGAGGACATGATTTACTCCATAACACTAGGAGTTACAAAAAAGAGGAAATTGAAAAACCAGACTTTTTTCAATCCAGGAAAATGGAAATAGACAGTGCACAGACACAAGAAGTCAGGTGTTTCTCCTACTTTAAGAATAAAAGGTAAAGGTCAACAATGCCTTAAATACAAACTTGTATCAGGGTTTTCTAGAGGAACAGATCTGATAAAAGTAACTATGTATTAAAAATGGGATTTATTGGCTTATCTTATAAGAAATGGGTTGGACAGTCCAATAATAACCGTCTATATAGGCTGGAGAGTCAGAGAATCCAGTAGCTGCTCAGTCCATAAGTTTGGACGCAGGCTGTGTTCCAATGTCAAAATAGTTGACATATGTATGAGCCAGTAGCAAGGGGAGCCAGGCACAAAGCACATACCAGAGAATAGCATGGAAAGCCATGCTAAAAAAATAAGTTTCTGAATTTTGGTAACCTAACCACACAGCTAACTTCCATGTCTGCTTTTGGAAAGCCCCACCTGCTCGCTTATTGCTAGAGAACATATAATGAAAGCTTGGGTTGAGTTTGGGGCCAGAGCTCTTTGGGAGCTATCCTGCTTTCTGGTCCCCAGGAAAATAAACTCCTATTTTCCACTCCCATTGTTGTCAGAGTAATCATTCCAGAGAAATTCCTGCAATCCATATTGAATTGACAGTATAAAGCATTATAGAGCTCTTTCTGCAATGTTGACTATGGGAGCTCCAGTCAGGCTGAGAAGTGCTCTGAGCCTGAGTCAGAATGACAGATCAGTCCCCCAAACCAGCCCAGAATGAGCACGTAGCTGAGGCAAATAATAAGCAAACAGTTTGGTTTTACAGAGATTTTTTCTCCTATCATGTGACCTGGACTGGAACATGAAAATCTTCATGCAAATATTTATAGGGACTTTATAACTGTCGAAATGTGGAAGCAACCAAGATGTCCTTTAGTATATGAATGGATAGAGAAGCCGTGGGACATTCAGATAACTGAATAGTACTTCACACCAAAACTAATGGAGGCCTTTAATTCCAGCACTTAGGAGGCAGAGGTAAAAGGGTTACTGTGAATTTGAGGCCACCCTGAGACTACATAGTGAATACCAGCCTGTTCTAGAGCAAGACCCTACCTTGAAAAACAAACAAACAAGCAAATAAATAAATAAATAAGCTAAAGACATGCAAACTAACTATAAAACTTAAAGGAGCATTATTAGATGGAAGAAGATAATCTAAAAGGACATTGTCTGTATGACTGCAACTATATGAGATGCTAGAATATTTAGAACACATTAAAAAGTTTGTGGTTTCCAGGAATTTGGAGGGAATGTGTATTGGTTATTCTGTAGTTGTCAACTAGTTAGGATTTAGAATCGCCATGAAACAAATCGCTTGGCTTGTCTATTAGGGGTTTTCTAGATAATATTAAATGATATGGGACAACCTACCCTAACTATCAGTGGTGGACTGAGGTCCTAGACTGTATCACAAAGAAGAAAGCTGGCCAAGCACGAACATGCATCTTCATCACTCTGTTCTTCCTCCCTGCTGACATGATGTGATACCAGCTTACTGTTACTACCATGCCTTCCCTGCCATGATAGACCTTACCTTTAAGAACTATAAGTTAAAGATGAACCCTTCTCTTTCATAAGCTGCATCAGGGCAGGTATTTTGTTCCAAAAATGAGAAAGGGACTAATATGGGGGAAAGAGGGGAAAAATAAATAGAGCACAAAGAACTTTTAGGGCAGGGAAACTTCTCATAGTACGATATTGATGAGTATATTACATTATGTATTTGGAAAAACCTATAGAATGTATAACATAAAGGGTGAAACAATATACACTATAGACTTTAGATAATAATAATTCATCAGTATCAGTTCTTCAGCAAAAAAAAAACCTTGAGGGTTATTTGTTATTAATGTAAAACACATTCTATCATAGCTGATATAGCATATATAAATCATTCAATCAATAAAGTAATTTCACAACAAAGAATACATCATAATGTGGTAGAGGTCAGAACCAAGATGTTCCCCAAAGGCCCATAGGTGAAAGACTTGGTCCTTAGCCCATAATGCTTCTGGATGGTGCTAGAATCTTTAAGAGGTAGACCATAGTGGGAAGAAGAAAATTTACTCTGGATATTGGGAACAAGCCTCTGTTTTACCTCCTGCTGGCTTCTCCATCCACTTGCTTTAGCCATGATTGCTGCCTCACCATGGGCTCAAGAGCAACAAAGATAATGACACATAGGCTAAAACCTCCAAAGCTGCCAGCCAAAGTAAGCCTTTCCTTTATCAGTTGGTTATCTCAGGGACTTTGTCATAATCATCAAAAGCTGATATATCAGTTACTTTCTCATTGCTGGGACCAAATACCTGACTAGAAGCTTCTTAAGGAGGGAAGAGTGTATTTTTGGCTTTTAGTTTCTAGTGCCAGTCCATCGTGACAGGAGCAGGAAAACATCCTGTCATCAGGGCAGAAATAGAGAAAGAGAGCAGCAAGCAGGCTGAACTGTAAAATTTCATGGCCAACCCCAAGTAACACATTTCCTCCAGGAAGGCTCCACCTCCTAATAGTTCCACAAACTCCCCAAAGAGAACCACAGTTGCCATGATCTTCCCATCGCTGGGAAAAACACTTGACCAGATGCGACATATAGAAAAAAAGGCATTATTCCAGAATTACAGATTCCAGAAGCTTGGTCATGAGATAGGAAGCTGGCTCACTTCCTCATCCATCCATAGCAGAGAGAGAATTGAAGCATGCAGTGGCTCTGAACATACACTGAGGGCTGGACTCCACTTCTCAAGGTCTACCCCCTGGATCATTGTTCCCGACAGGGCTTGGATTTATGAATGGGAGCTATCTTTGTCTGCAATTGATGGACTACTTCCCCTGGATTTGTAATCTGAAATAAATCCCTTCCTCTTATAAACTGTGTCTGTTTGGAAGTTCATCTCAGTAATGTGGAGCTGACTGCCTGCAACACCCCCATAGACTCCTGATGTCTCATGATACAAAATATATTCAATCCAGCTTCAAACGTCCCCATGGTCTTCACCAATCCCCACGCTGTTCAAAAGTCCAAAGTCTCAAATCTCATCTGAAACTCAATGCAGTCTCTTAAAATGGAAACCCTAAAAATCAAAACACAAGTTATATAATTACAACATATAACAGCACAGAATAAATACTCCCATTCCAAAAAGAAGTGATGGAAAGAATGGGCCAAAACAAGAGTGAATCCCAGCAGGGCAAACACCAAATTAGGAAGCTCCATGTCCAATATTTGTAATTCTTGCTATTATCTTTTGGGCTCCAAAAGGCCTGTCTAGTTCCACACCTCCATCTGTGCTGACAGTAGCCGTTCACATGGGTGGGCTCTTCCCCCAAACCATGGTTTCTCTTGGAAGCTCTGCTATCATCCAGGCAGCTCGAATATCCTGGTGTCTCCATTTCAATTTATGGTTCACCTTCATGCAGTGACCTCACAGGGCCTCCTTGCAAGGCTGTCAGACTTTCCTTACATTACTTAGCCTCAGGGGCTCTCTGGAACCATGGTCCAATATTCTATTGAAACAGTTTATGGGTAATAGTGTCCCAAAGAATTAAGACAGTGGAATGTCTTTGAGCCTGTAAGGGAAAATCTGTTTGGTTTTTTTCCCCCTCGTCTGTTTGTGCTTAAAGGAGTCCTTACAGCATCCACTTTGCTAGAAAGGTCTCTTTCTTCTTAGAAGAGATAATGAAAAGAATAATTCCATTCCCTAGGAATATAAAAGTATTATTCCCTTTCCTAAAATTCTGAATGTGTCTAGACACCTGGCATCCAGGGATAAACTAGTTAGTTAGAAAACTCCCATAAAAGATCCCAATCTGGGTTTCTAGGTGGGCCTTTCCATTTGTAGGAGCTCAGTCTTCTTTTCTATCAATCTCTATAATCTATAATAATAAAATCTTTCTAAACTTTATCTTCTGATCTGTGGGTTTTGTTTGTCAAAATTCATAAGATAAAGACCCTAACCACTAATTCAGTGGAATCTTTGTGTGACTGGGTAGCAACCTAGCTCCTGAGTTATTGCCCACCCAAAAGCTGAGAACAGCTCTATCACACTCAAAGACACCCCAGAATTCCTGCATCACTGTGACTTCCATCTTGCATTTTCCATTCTTCCAAAACCAGTTCCATACAGATAATGCTGTCATGTTCTACTACCAGCATGCATTGAAGCCATGCCTTGGATGACACACAGCTGCAGCAGATTTTGTATGTTGACTTCGGGAAGCAGAGACCTCCTTCAGCATTGTTCCTTATGAATTTCCTTTCAAGATAATTAGATCTTTCTATTTTGAAACTTCAATGGGTTGAATCCTTCCTATTGACCCATAGAGCAGTTAGATTGTCTTTATGCTGTGAATCTGACAATTATAACCAAAGTTGCTGTAGTCTCTGATCCTGTGACTTTAAATTTGCTTACATTTCTTTCTGTGACAAACTTTACACTTTTCATCTTTCTTCTCTGAATTTTGTATATCTGAAACCAGGGAAGCTAAAAAAAAGATAAAATAAAAATAAGCAGGCCACAGATTAACTGCCATTCTATCTTTAAATTCCATCCACCAAATAAATTAATTCATTATATTTAAATTTAACTTTGTTCAATTTCTCAAAATAAAGGAAGAATTCAACCAGATTCTCTGCCAAAATATCACATGCACTGCCTCTGTCCAGTTCCCAATAAAGTCCTTGTTCCCTCTGCAATCTCATGAGCTGCGCTTCCACAGTATGTTGAACATATTGAACACATATACTGAACATAGGACATTTTATATTGAAACCACCACTGCTGATTACCCTAGTGAATGGATACAGAGTGGGCAAAGTTCACATCCATGACATTACATTTTTTTTCAGCACTTAAGAAAGAAAATAATACGCAAGTATTCTTAAAATGAACAGTCTCTGAAAATTATGTATCATGGCTCATGTTAAGAAATCCAGTATTTCTACACAATTGAAACTTTACACTTTTTGAGAGATATTTGTTTAAATTATGTTGTATGATTAAATCTGAAAATATAAGTTATAGCATTGTCACTATAGTTAACAATGCCATATTATATACTTGAAATTTGCTAAGTAGATCTTAAATGTTATCATCATACACATAAAAATTTATTATAAGAGTGATGGAAATGTTAATTTGCTTGACTGTAGTAATGATTTCATGCTGTACATCAGACAAAGCATTATATTGGGAATAAAAGCTATAAGAAACCTACTACTTTATAAATATAATTCAAAGAAAAAAAGAGTTTGAACAAAGATTCACTACATAGGTGGGTAAAACTGCTCCAAAAAGCCATACGTTATTAACTGAAAATCCCAGTGGCATGGGTGAGATACCTCCCAATAAGTTGCTGGACAGGTAAGCGAGCCTTATTTAACTCAGTGAGCCACAAGACGGAAGATAATTAATGGGGGAAAATGGGTGTTAGTGGGAGGTGATAAAAGAAGGGTGAATGATCAAAATATATACATTTTTTAAATGTCAAAAATAGTTGTTAAATCATTACACTGAGATTGCTCAGTTAGTATAGTGCTCACCTTGCAAGTGGGAGTGCCTGAGTTTGTTCTCTAGAACCCACAGGACAATGCTTTCCACACTAATGCTAAGGAAGCTGAAATAGGAGGAGCCCTGCAGCTCACTTGCCAACCAGCCTAGCATACTTCGCATGTTCCAAGTGAGAAACTCTGCCTCAAAAAAGATAGAAAGTAGGGGATGATGAGATATC